>JAODXP020005186.1:15000-25000 GCA_027497455.2 Sardinella longiceps | reverse complement strand
GTGAAGGGAAACAGGCATGCTGTTGATAAATTGGTTACTGCTTATTAGGCCTACGTAATTTCAGAAAAAAATGTTATTCGTTATTTAACGTAGCCTACTTGGCTACTGAAGGCTATTAACTCATTGACTGCCAATGACGTCTTTAGACGTCAACTGAAATACTGCCGTTCACTGCCAATGACGTCTTTAGACGTCAACTGCGTTTTTTAATGGGGAGGGCTGCAGAAAGACCTAGGGAACCTTGTCTGTAAATATCAGAATTCTCCGTTGAAAATTGTTGTTCCAAATTGATCCTGAGGGTGGCAGTGTGTCACTTTGGATGTGAGATGAGCATTGATTCATAGGTATGGCCAAGGGAGAAGTAGAGAAAGCTAATGACATGGCTAAATATGCCGCTAGCAAAGTGCAGACGTAAATCGGAGAAATTTAGGCAGTTCACACTCGATCAGAGTATGTGTCACTGCCATAGTAGTTCGAGTAGTGTTCCGATCGTGGGAGATGAAGGAGATCAACCTTGGGCAAACGGAAATAGCAGTTGTGACTTGTTTCAGTGCCCAGCTAGCTCACAGTTCCGGGTCAGGTAAGAATTTGCGAGCCGGATGTTGATCACTGAGTTATCGCTGTCACAGCCTGTAATAGCATATATTTACCTTGTTACAACAATGTCTATTTTATTACCAAAAGCCCCCTGTTACTGTTGTTTTTGTGGTCTTATCAAAGGAAGACATTTTCCCGATGTTTGACGTGCTAATAAACCGAAAAAAAACGCGCATCCAAGACACTAACGTTGTCAAACAAAACGCTAATTTTCTCCCTTTTTTGATAAAAAACGGGAGTGTTTGGAGAAAGTAGCTTATGTTCGCCTGCTGATTTCTAAGCAATGGAAAGGGGTAGAAACGAACTTTTTTTTTTCTGGTGAAAGACGAGAGTCTGCTCTTTCTTGTGGTAGTTTCATTGTTTATGTAGTCGTAACACATAATATTCTGTGGCTCTTTAAAAAACAGTCAAAATTCCCCAAAACCTCTGGCAGTATGGAACTCTCTATTCTGAAAACGGCTGGCAGTCAATGAGTTAAAGAGCGCGTCAATTTTTTTTATAATAATTGTGTCTGCCTCGGAAAGCTTGAACTTGTGATCCACTGGAATATGCATACCTGTGTGCCTTGCTCGCCCGCCCTCTCGTCCTGAGTTTGAACAAAACTATTTGAAAGTTCTTCCTATCACCAGCTGTTATCCGTTGGCAATTTTGGTCAGAAAAGTTCCATATTTCGTCGTGCATTCAAAAACGGTTGATGTGGTGCAAGTTCGCACCTTAATGCACACTGATCCTTCCGCTCTCATGCTGCGGAGGGCCAAAATGCTGTATTTCCTTAATAACTTTGGAGAAATATAGGCTAAGTCATTTTATGTGCGTTTTTTTTTTACATTAATTTGCGTGGGGAAGATGGGCGTAAACCCATGTATGTAGACTATGGCTCTGAAAGTGGGCAAATGACGTCTTTTTTTTTCGCAAATAATCGATTAACTGTTTGTTAACTTTCTGAATAATCGAACATGAAAATTTCTGAAAAGTCCCAACCCTAATACAGAGAGACATACACACTCAAACACACACACACAGCCTTGCTCAAATCACATACTGACACTCACACACACACACACACACACACACACACACACACACACACACACACACACACACACACACACACATTCAGTTCAGACACACACACACACACACACACAGGCAGAGTGAGCAGAGCCTGGCTCAAATGACATGCTGATACACACATATGGAGACATACAAGCGCAGACACACATACACACACACACACACACATAAACATGCCGACACACACACACAAGCAGAGTGAGAGCCTTGGTCAAATCACATACTGACACACACACACACACACATACACACATACATGCGCAGACACACACAAAGGCATGCGAACACACACATGCAAACAAGCAGAGTGAGAGCCTTTGTCAAATCACATACTAACACACACACACACACGCAGACACACACATAAACATGCAAACACACACACACACAGAGTGAGAGCCTTTGTCAAATCACATACTGACACACACACACACACATACGTACACTCACACACACACACACACACACATACTGACACTCACACACACAGGCAAGAGAGCAGAGCCTGGTTAAATTCACATACCAAAACACACACACACACACACACACACACACACACACACACACACACACACACACACACACAGGCGAGTGAGCAGAGCCTGGCTGGAATCACATACTGACACACACACACACACACACACACATAAACACACACACACACACACAGGCGAGTGAGCAGAGCCTGGCTGGAATCACATACTGACAAACACACACACACACACACACACACATGCACACACACAGGCGAGTGAGCAGAGCCTGGCTGGAATCACATACTGACAAACACACACACACACACACACACACACACACACACGAGTGAGCAGAGCCTGGCTGAAATCAAATGCTGCCAGTATCCACTGGACTCAGACACACACACACACACACATACACACACACACACACACACACACACACACACAGTATCCACTGGACTGAGGGCTAATAGGCTTGGAGGCCTTACTGGAGCGAACGTGTGCCTGTTGGACATTGACTGGACTCATCACACACACACACACTCACATACTCACACATACACACACACTCACTCACTCTCACACACACACACACACACACATATATACACACACACAGACACTCACACACAAACACACACACACACACACACACTCACTCACTCTCTCACACACACACACACACACACACACATATATACACACACACAGACACTCACACACAAACACACAGACAAACACACACACTCACACACATACGTGCCTCTTGGACGTTGACTGCACTCTGAGCAGATTATCCCTTGAAGAGGAACAGCTTTCCTTCTCAGTCTGCACACACACACACACACACACACACACACACACACACACAAACACACACACATGCACACACACACACACACACACACACATGTGTGTGTGTCTGTTGGACACTGACTATCTCTTGAAGAGGAGTCGCCTTCCCCTCTCCTAAGTCCTTCCAGGCCATCTGTGAGCTCACCGGAGTCTGCCCAGGCCTGCACACACACACACACACACACACACACACACACACACACACACACACACAGTAGTCTTCCCCTCTCCTCAGTCCTGCAGGCCATTTGCGCCGCATCCTGCCCGAGTGTGGGCCAGAACAGGGAGCCTCCTGAGATAAGAGTGGTGCTAGTGGTGTGATGTAGGGCTGTGATTGGATAAGAGTGGCGTGAAGGAGGGTTGTGATTGGATAAGAGTGGTGCTTGTGGCGTGAAGGAGGTCTCTGATTGGCCAGAGCCACAGACCGTCTCCATGCAGTCCCACCTGGCTGGGCTCCACAGGCACGACTCCCAGTAATTAAATTCACTCTCTGCCAGTGGTGCATGTCCCATCCCTTACCACTCTTCCCCCTATCCCTCTATCCTCCTCCTCTCTTCCCCCTGTCCTCCTCATCCCTTCCTCCTATCCTCCCCTCTCTTCTCCCTATCCCTCTATCCTCCCCTCTCTCTCCTATCCTCCCCTCTCTTCCCCCTATCCCTCTATCCTCCTCCTCTCTTCCCCTGTCCTCCTCATCCCTTCCTCCTATCCTCCCCTCTCTTCCCCCTGTCCCTCTATCCTCCTCCCATCCCTTACCACTCTTCCCCCTATCCCTCTATCCTCCTCCTCTCTCTCCCCCTGTCCTCCTCATCCCTTCCTCCTATCCTCCCCTCTCTTCTCCCTATCCCTCTATCCTCCCCTCTCTCTCCTATCCTCCCCTCTCTTCCCTTTATCCCTCTATCCTCCTCCTCTCTTCCCCTGTCCTCCTCATCCCTTCCTCCTATCCTCCCCTCTCTTCTCCCTATCCCTCTATCCTCCCCTCTCTTCCCCCTATCCTCCTCTTCCACTCTTATCCCTCTCTTCCCCATATGCCCATCTCTCTTCCTCCTTTCCCCCTACCCCCACTCTTCCCCTCCTCCTCCTATCCCCACTCTGTTAGTGGTGCATGTCCCCTATGTCCCATCCCTTCCCCTATGTCCCCCTATGTTCCATCCCTTCCCCTATGTCCCATCCCTTCCCCTATGTCCCCCTATGTCCCATCCCTTCCCCTATGTCCCATCCCTTCCCCTATGTCCCATCCCTTCCCCATATGTCCCCCTATGTCCCATCCCTTCCCCTATGTCCCATCCTTTCCCCATATGTCCCCTTATGTCCCATCCCTTCCCCATATGTCCCCCTATGTCCCATCCCTTCCCCTATGTCCCATCCCTTCCCCTATGTCCCCCTATGTTCCATCCCTTCCCCTATGTCCCATCCTTTCCCCATATGTCCCCTTATGTCCCATCCCTTCCCCTATGTCCCCCTATGTCCCATCCCTTCCCCTATGTCCCATCCCTTCCCCTATGTCCCCCTATGTACCACTTCCCTATCCCCCTATGTCCCATCCCTTCCCCATATGTCCCCCTATGTCCCATCCCTTCCGCCCACATATGTCCCCCTATGTCCCATCCCTTCCCCTATGTCCCCCTATGTCCCATCCCTTCCCCTATGTCCCCCTATGTTCCATCCCTTCCCCTATGTCCCATCCTTTCCCCATATGTCCCCTTATGTCCCATCCCTTCCCCTATGTCCCATCCCTTCCCCTATGTCCCCCTACCACCACCACCCCCCACCTATGTTCCATCCCTTCCCTCTATCCCCACTCTTCTCCTCCTCTATTTCCCCTCTATCCCCACTCTTCTCCTCTATTCCCCTCTATCCCTACTCTTCTCCTCCCTCTATTCCCCCTCTATCCCCACTCTCCTCCTCTATTCCCTCTATCCCACTCTTCTCCTCCTCTATCCCTCTCTATCCCTACTCCTCTTCTTCCCTCCTCTATTCCCCCTCTATCCCACTCTTCTCCTCTATTCCCTCTATCCCCACTCTCCTCCTCTATTCCCTCTATCCCCACTCTTCTCCTCCTCTATTCCCTCTATCCCCACTCTTCTCCTCTATTCCCCCTCTATCCCCACTCTTCTCCTCCTCTATTCCCCTCTATCCCCACTCTTCTCCTCCTCTATTCCCTCTATCCCCACTCTTCTCCTCTATTCCCCTCTATCCCCACTCTTCTCCTCCTCTACTCTCCCCTCTATCCCCCCTCTTCTCCTCCTCTATCTCCCCTCTATCCCCACTCTTCTCCTCCTCTATTCCCTCTATCCCCACTCTTCTCCTCCTCTATTCCCTCTATCCCCACTCTTCTCCTCCTCTATTCCCTCTATCCCCACTCTTCTCCTCCTCTATTCCCTCTATCCCCACTCTTCTCCTCTATTCCCTCTATCCCCACTCTTCTCCTCTATTCCCCCTCTCCCCACTCTCCTCCTCTATTCCCTCTATCCCCACTCTTCTCCTCCTCCCTTCCCTCTATCCCCACTCTTCTCCTCTATTCCCTCTATCCCCACTCTTCTCCTCTATTCCCTCTATCCCCACTCTTCTCCTCCTCTATCCCCTCTATCCCCACCTCTTCTCCTCCTCTATTCCCTCTATCCCCACTCTTCTCCTCCTCTATTCCCTCTATCCCCACTCTTCTCCTCTATTCCCCTCTATCCCCACTCTTCTCCTCTATTCCCCTCTATCCCCACTCTTCTCCTCCTCATTCCCTCTATCCTCCTCCTCTTCTCCTCCTCTATCCTCCTCTCTATCCCCACTCTTCTCCTCCTCTATTCCCTCTATCCCCACTCTTCTCCTCTATTCCCTCTATCCCCACTCTTCTCCTCCTCTATTCCCCCTCTATCCCCACTCTTCTCCTCCTCTATTCCTCTATCCTCACTCTTCTCCTCTATTCCCTCTATCCCCACTCTTCCTCCTCTATTCCCCTCTATCCCCACTCTTCTCCTCCTCTATTCCCTCTATCCCCACTCTTCTCCTCCTCTATTCCCTCTATCCCCACTCTTCTCCTCCTCTATTCCCCCTCTATCCCCACTCTTCTCCTCCTCTATTCCCCTCTATCCCCACTCTTCTCCTCCTCTATTCCCTCTATCCCCACTCTTCTCCTCCTCTATTCCCCCTCTATCCCCACTCTTCTCCTCCTCTATTCCCTCTATCCCCACTCTTCTCCTCCTCTATTCCCTCTCATCCCCACTCTTCTCCTCCTCTATTCCCCTCTATCCCCACTCTTCTCCTCCTCTATTCCCTCTATCCCCACTCTTCTCCTCCTCTATTCCCCCTCTCCCCACTCTTCTCCTCTATTCCCCTCTATCCCCACTCTTCTCCTCCTCTATTCCCTCTATCCCCACTCTTCTCCTCCTCTATTCCCCCTCTATCCCCACTCTTCTCCTCTATTTCCCCTCTATCCCCACTCTCTCCTCCATTCCCTCATCCTCTTCTCCTCCTCTATTCCCTCTATCCCCACTCTTCTCCTCCTCTATTCCCTCTATCCCCACTCTTCTCCTCCTCTATCCCCATCCCCTCCTCATTCCTCATCCCCACTCTTCTCCTCCTCTATTCCCTCTCATCCCCACTCTTCTCCTCATTCCCTCATCCCCTCTTCTCCTCCTCTATCCCCCTACTCTTCTTCTCCTCTATTCCCTCATCCCACTCTTCTCCTCTATTCCTCCTCCCACTCTTCTCTCTCTATTCCCTCTATCCCCACTCTTCTCCTCTATTCCCCTCTATCCCCACTCTTCTCTCCTCTATTCCCTCTATCCCCACTCTTCTCCTCCTCTATTCCCTCTATCCCCACTCTTCTCCTCTATTCCCTCTATCCCCACTCTTCTCCTCCTCTATTCCCTCTATCCCCACTCTTCTCCTCCTCTATTCCCTCTATCCCCACTCTTCTCCTCTATTCCCTCTATCCCCACTCTTCTCCTCTATTCCCTCTATCCCCACTCTTCTCTCTCTATTCCCCTCTATCCCCATCTTCTCCTCCTCTATTCCCCTCTATCCCCACTCTTCTCCTCCTCTATTCCCTCTATCCCCACTCTTCTCCTCCTCTATTCCCCCTCTATCCCCACTCTTCTCCTCCTCTATTCCCTCTATCCCCACTCTTCTCCTCCTCTATTCCCCCTCTATCCCCACTCTTCTCCTCTATTCCCTCTCTCCATCTCTCTCTTCCTCATCCTCATCTTCTCTCCTCTATCCTCATCTCTCTCTCCTCTATTCCCCTCTATCCCCACTCTTCTCCTCCTCTATTCCCTCTATCCCCACTCTTCTCCTCCTCTATTCCCCTCTATCCCCACTCTTCTCCTCTATTCCCTCTATCCCCACTCTTCTCTTCTATCTCCTCTATCCCACTCTTCTCTCACTCATTCTCCTCCTATCCCCCTCTATCCCTCACTCTTCCTCTTCTCCTCTATTCCCCCTCTATCCCCACTCTTCTCCTCCTCTATTCCCTCTATCCCCACTCTTCTCCTCTATTCCCTCTATCCCCACTCTTCTCCTCCTCTATTCCCTCTATCCCCACTCTTCTCCTCATCTCTCCCTCTATCCCCACTCTTCTCCTCCTCTATTCCCTCTATCCCCACTCTTCTCCTCCTCTATTCCCTCTATCCCCACTCTTCTCCTCCTCTATTCCCCTCTATCCCCACTCTTCTCCTCTATTCCTCTATCCTCTTCTCCTCCTCTATTCCCTCTATCCCCACTCTTCTCCCTCTTCCCTCTATTCCCATCTTCTATCCCCACTCTTTCTCCTCCTCTATTCTCTTCTCCTCCTCTATTCCTCATCCTCACTCTTCTCCTCACTCTCATCCCCACTCTTCTCCTCCTCTATTCCCTCTATCCCCACTCTTCTCCTCTATTCCCCTCTATCCTCACTCTTCTCCATCCTCTTCATCCTCCTCTATTCTCCCTCTATCCCCACTCTTCTCCTCCTCTATTCCCTCTATCCCCACTCTTCTCCTCTATTCCCTCTATCCCACTCTTCTCACTCCTCTATTCCCCCTCTATCCCCACTCTTTCTCTTTCTCCTCCTCTATTCCCTCTATCCCCACTCTGTCAGTGGTCCATGTCCCTCACTTTCCCCTGCTCTCTTCCTCTTCACTCCCTTCCCCCATATACCCTTCCTTCCCTTATATACCCCTTCTCCTCCCCCGTATACCCACCCATATACACCCCTCCTCCCCCTATATACCCACTCATATATACCCCTCCCTCCCCCTATATACCCACCCATACCCCTCCTCCCCCGTATACCCACCCATATATACCCCTCCTCCCCGTATACCCACCCATATACACCCCTCCTCCCCCCGTATACCCACCCATACCCCTCCTCCCCCCGTATACCCACCCATATACACCCCTCCTCCCCCTATATACCCACCCATACCCCTCCTCCCCCCGTATACCCACCCATATATACCCCTCCTCCCCGTATACCCACCCATATACACCCCTCCTCCCCCCGTATACCCACCCATACCCCTCCTCCCCCCCGTATACCCACCCATATATACCCCTCCTCCCCCGTATACCCACCCATACCCCTCCTCCCCCCCGTATACCCACCCATATATACCCCTCCTCCCCCCCCCATATACACCCCTCCTCCCCCGTATACCCACCCATACCCCTCCCTCCCCCCGTATACCCACCCATATATACCCCTTCTCCCCCGTATACCCACCCATATATACCCCTCCTCCCCCTATATACCCACCCATATATACCCCTCCTCCCCCCATACCCACCCATATATACCCCTCCTCCCCCCATACCCACCCATATATACCCCTCCTCCCCCTATATACCCACCCATACCCCGTATACCCACCCATATATACCCCTCCTCCCCCCGTATACCCACTCATGTGTGAGGGAGGGAGTTTGAGTTTGTTGGAGTGTGTGTGAGGGGAGGAAGGGGTTGGTGTGTGTGTGTGTGTGTGTGTGTGTGTGTGTGTGTGTGTGTGTGAGAGAGAGAGAGGGGATGTAGGAGTAAGAGTGTGTGTGTGTGTGTGTGTGTGAGAGAGAGAGAGGGAATGTAGGAGTAAGAGTGTGTGTGTGTGTGTGTGTGTGTGTGTGTGTGTGTGTGTGTGTGTGTGTGAGGAGTTGTCTGTCATCAGCAATTTGATATTGCACTCCTGGCCAGCCAGTTGTGTGAGTCCCAGTGAGACTAAAACTCTATGCAGCACAGGATATGTGTGTCCCTGTGTGTGTGTGTGTGTGTGTGTGTGTGTGTGTGTGTGTGTGTGTGTGTGTGTGTGTGTGTGTGTGCAGCGAGTGCAGGGTGTGTGTAGTACACACACAGGAAGTGCTGATTCTGGGAAAAAGTCCAAATATGTGACACATAAATTCAAGTATGAGATGCTTTGGCTCTCCCAGGTCCCTTGTCCTCTTAACCAAAATTCACCACAATATAAACTGCCTCCTGTCCCTGACCCCACACATACACACACACACACACACTCCCTCAATATAAACTGCCTCCTGTCCCTGCCCCCCACCCCCACCCCCCACACACACTCCCCCAATATAAACTGCCTCCCTGTCCCTGCCCCCCACCCCCACCCCCCACCCCCCCACACACACACACTCCCCCAATATAAACTGCCTCCTGTCCCTGCCACTAATACCCCCACCCCCACACACACACACACACTCCCCCAATATAAACTGCCTCCTGTCCCTGCCACTAATACCCCCCCTCAATATAAACTGTCTTTTACTCTCCCTCTCTCTGCCCCCCATATAATCAGCCTTTTCCTGTCTCTGCCCCCCCCTGCATCTAAAGATCTGTTGTGCTCTCTCTCTCTCTCTCTCTCTCTCTGGCCACTGGGCCACCTGTGTGTTCCCCCATAATTAGTGCTGGCCAATCCTATTACCGTAAATGAGGGATTTTGCAAAGTCAAATGGCTCAGGAGTAAATGGCCAGAAAACACCATTCTTCAAGGTCCATGCAACAGAGCCTAATGAGAGCATTGCACACA
>JAODXP020005186.1:0-7500 GCA_027497455.2 Sardinella longiceps | reverse complement strand
CTAGAACATATGGGGGGGGGGGGGGTAGATATGGTGTCAGTGGCATAAACACACGGGGGGGGGGGGGGTCTGTAGATATGGTGTCAGTGGCATAAACACAGGGGGGGGTGTCTGTAGATATGATGTCACTGGCATAAACACAGGGGGGGGGGTCTGCAGATATGGTGTCAGTGGCATAAACACACAGGGGGGGGGGTCTGTAGATATGGTGTCAGTGGCATAAACACAGGGGGGGTCTGTAGATATGGTGTCAGTGGCATAAACACAGGGGGGCGGGGTAGATATGGTGTCAGTGGCATAAACACAGGGGGGGGTCTGTAGATATGGTGTCAGTGGCATAAACACACAGGGGGGGGTCTGTAGATATGGTGTCAGTGGCATAAACACAGGGGGGGGGTCTGTAGATATGGTGTCAGTGGCATAAACACAGGGGGGGTGTCTGTAGATATGGTGTCAGTGGCATAAACACACGGGGGGGGGGGGGTCTGTAGATATGGTGTCAGTGGCATAAACACAGGGGGGGGTGTCTGTAGATATGGTGTCAGTGGCATAAACACGGGGGGGGGTCTGTAGATATGGTGTCAGTGGCATAAGCACAGGCACCTTAGATACAAAAACTGGTTCAAATTCTTTGGTTTTATGCATTCCATTCCAGAAGTGGCAGTTCAGCCTTTCCTCTACTTCAGGACTACTCAAACCCCAGTCTAATCTTTCCTTTCCTACAGGACTACTCAGACCCCAGTCCAACCTGTAATCCAGGACTACTCCGAGAGCCCAATGTCTCAGTGGAAACTAGCCGGCTGAAAGAGGCAGGCTTATGATACTCTGTCCAGCTCTGTCCCATAGCATTGATAGAAGTTTGATAGGATTTCATAAACTTTAATCCTGCCTGGAATTCGCGGGCAATGCTAGCTTTGCCAGACCACAGTTCATTTCAGAACGTGGTCACGCAAGCCAGACTATGGGCAGAGATGTTTGGTTATGAGCATCAACAGCAAGCCAGACTATGGGCAGAGATGTGTGGTTATGAGCATCAAACTGTCCATTTTTGAATTAAGCAATAAGATGATATGGTTTATTTAAAGGTTATTAGGCATGATGTAAACGCCACACTACAGGGGTCTGTCTGTCTGGGTAAAGAGTGGATATTTTAGGTCCAAATTGATATTTAACACACACACACACACACAGACACCCAGACACACACACACACACACTCACAGACACACACACACACACACACACTCACAGACACACACACACACACACACAGAGACACACACACACACACACACACACACACACACACACGCCCAGACACTAGGCGACATGAGGGAGAGGGATTAGCAGGCCTCCTGGCTGTCTCTGCTCTGTCCTATTAGTGTCTCTAATTAGATATTAATGCCACTGTGACTCCATGATGAATAACACACACCTGAGGATGTGAATATTTTACTAGCTGGGGATGTGCGTGTGTGTGTGTGTGTGTGTGTCTGTCTGTGTGTGTGTGTGTGTGTGTGTGGGTGTGGGGGGGTGGAGGCTCAGCACCATCAGAGCTGTGTCCAAGAGCAAGCACACTACAAGAGCAACCATCCGACAGTCTACACGACACTAAGAGCAAGAACACTACACTCTACCAGCATGTTTTTCCCTTTCATGAGGTTAGCACCCTACACTCTACCAGCATGTGTGTACTTTACTGAGGTTAGCACACTACACTCTACCAGCATGTGTGTACTTTACTGAGGTTACACACTACACTCTACCAGCATGTGTGTACTTTACTGAGGTTACACACTACACTACTCTACCAGCATGTGTGTACTTTACTGAGGTTAGCACACTACACTACACTCTACCAGCATGTGTGTACTTTACTGAGGTTAGCACACTACACTCTACCAGCATGTGTGTACTTTACTGAGGTTAGCACACTACACTACACTCTACCAGCATGTGTGTACTTTACTGAGGTTAGCACACTACACTCTACCAGCATGTGTGTACTTTACTGAGGTTAGCACACTACACTCTACCAGCATGTGTGTACTTTACTGAGGTTAGTACACTACACTCTACCAGCATGTGTGTACTTTACTGAGGTTACACACTACACTCTACCAGCATGTGTGTACTTTACTGAGGTTACACACTACAGTCTACCAGCATGTGTGTACTTTACTGAGGTTAGCACACTACACTCTACCAGCATGTGTGTACTTTACTGAGGTTAGCACACTACACTACACTCTACCAGCATGTGTGTACTTTACTGAGGTTACACACTACACTCTACCAGCATGTGTGTACTTTACTGAGGTTAGCACACTACACTCTACCAGCATGTGTGTACTTTACTGAGGTTAGCACACTACACTACACTCTACCAGCATGTGTGTACTTTACTGAGGTTAGCACACTACACTCAACCAGCATGTGTGTACTTTACTGAGGTTAGCACACTACACTACACTCTACCAGCATGTGTGTACTTTACTGAGATTAGTACACTACACTCTACCAGCATGTGTGTACTTTACTGAGGTTAGCACACTACACTACACCAGCATGTGTGTACTTTACTGAGGTTAGTACACTACACTCTACCAGCATGTGTGTACTTTACTGAGGTTAGCATACTACACTACACTCTACCAGCATGTGTGTACTTTACTGAGGTTAGCACACTACACTCTACCAGCATGTGTGTACTTTACTGAGGTTAGTACACTACACTCTACCAGCATGTGTGTACTTTACTGAGGTTAGCACACTACACTACACTCTACCAGCATGTGTGTACTTTACTGAGGTTAGTACACTACACTCTACCAGCATGTGTGTACTTTACTGAGGTTAGCACACTACACTCTACCAGCATGTGTGTACTTTACTGAGGTTAGCACACTACACTCTACCAGCATGTGTGTACTTTACTGAGGTTACACATTACACTACACTCTACCAGCATGTGTGTACTTTACTGAGGTTAGCACACTACACTCTACCAGCATGTGTGTACTTTACTGAGGTTAGCACACTACACTACAATCTACCAGCATGTGTGTACTTTACTGAGATTAGCACACTACACTCTACCAGCATGTGTGTACTTTACTGAGGTTAGCACACTACACTCTACCAGCATGTGTGTACTTTACTGAGGTTAGCACACTACACTACAGTCTACCAGCATGTGTGTACTTTACTGAGGTTAGCACACTACACTACACTCTACCAGCATGTGTGTACTTTACTGAGGTTACACACTACACTCTACCAGCATGTGTGTACTTTACTGAGGTTAGCACACTACACTACACTCTACCAGCATGTGTGTACTTTACTGAGGTTAGCACACTACACTCTACCAGCATGTGTGTACTTTACTGAGGTTACACACTACACTCTACCAGCATGTGTGTACTTTACTGAGGTTACACACTACACTCTACCAGCATGTGTGTACTTTACTGAGGTTAGCACACTACACTACACTCTACCAGCATGTGTGTACTTTACTGAGGTTAGCACACTACACTCTACCAGCATGTGTGTACTTTACTGAGGTTAGCACACTACACTACACTCTACCAGCATGTGTGTACTTTACTGAGGTTAGTACACTACACTCTACCAGCATGTGTGTACTTTACTGAGGTTAGCACACTACACTACACTCTACCAGCATGTGTGTACTTTACTGAGGTTAGTACACTACAGTCTACCAGCATGTGTGTACTTTACTGAGGTTACACACTACACTCTACCAGCATGTGTGTACTTTACTGAGGTTACACACTACACTCTACCAGCATGTGTGTACTTTACTGAGGTTAGCACACTACACTCTACCAGCATGTGTGTACTTTACTGAGGTTACACACTACACTCTACCAGCATGTGTGTACTTTACTGAGGTTAGTACACTACACTCTACCAGCATGTGTGTACTTTACTGAGGTTAGCACACTACACTACACTCTACCAGCATGTGTGTACTTTACTGAGGTTAGCACACTACACTCTACCAGCATGTGTGTACTTTACTGAGATTACACACTACACTCTACCAGCATGTGTGTACTTTACTGAGGTTAGCACAGTACACTACACTCTACCAGCATGTGTGTACTTTACTGAGGTTAGCACACTACACTCTACCAGCATGTGTGTACTTTACTGAGGTTAGCACACTACACTCTACCAGCATGTGTGTACTTTACTGAGGTTACACACTACACTCTACCAGCATGTGTGTACTTTACTGAGGTTACACACTACACTCTACCAGCATGTGTGTACTTTACTGAGGTTAGCACACTACACTCTACCAGCATGTGTGTACTTTACTGAGGTTACACACTACACTCTACCAGCATGTGTGTACTTTACTGAGGTTAGCACACTACACTACAGTCTACCAGCATGTGTGTACTTTACTGAGGTTAGTACACTACAGTCTACCAGCATGTGTGTACTTTACTGAGGTTAGCACACTACACTACACTCTACCAGCATGTGTGTACTTTACTGAGGTTAGCACACTACACTCTACCAGCATGTGTGTACTTTACTGAGGTTACACACTACACTCTACCAGCATGTGTGTACTTTACTGAGGTTAGCACACTACACTCTACCAGCATGTGTGTACTTTACTGAGGTTACACACTACACTCTACCAGCATGTGTGTACTTTACTGAGGTTAGCACACTACACTCTACCAGCATGTGTGTACTTTACTGAGGTTAGCACACTACACTCTACCAGCATGTGTGTACTTTACTGAGGTTAGTACACTACACTCTACCAGCATGTGTGTACTTTACTGAGGTTTTCACACTGCAGTATTGTACTGAGGTTTATTTCTTGGAATTGAACAGTACAGTGCAAACTTGTAGTTGTGTGCATTTCTGTTGTGTTCCTGGGTAATCTCATGCACAGGGAGGATACAGCAGAAAGGCTTAGGGGCCGTTCACACTGAACGCGCTTTTCCGCTTGTAAAACACGAGTATTCTGAAAAATGAGTGACAAAAACATGCAAGGTCGAAAATGATAAATGTACGTCTTGTTGCTATGACAGCTAGATTTGGCTAAACCGCTAACTCCCCGACTTAGCTATGACTGGCAGCTAGGCAACGGGCCCATTGTTGAAGAAAACGCGACCTCAAAAGTTAAACTATTTTCAACTTTGAGCGCTAGCGTTTTTAGCCGCTTGCATTTTTACTTGCGCTTTTTTTACGCGAGGCGCGTAGCAACGGTCAAGTGGCATCGTTCCATAGGGAAACAATTGAAATCGAGCGCCTGGAGGTGAAAAAAGCGTGTCAGTGTGAACGGCCGTTTAGGGTTACAACTCAGATGTGTGTGTGTGTGTGTGTGTGTGTGTGTGTGTGTGTGTTGCTTAGTTTACACTTCCCCGGGTCTTCAAGAAACCGGGTATATTCCCCTCCCCCGAGTAAGAAAACAATAGCATTTACACAAACATCAAAAACGGCTAAGAAAGGCGGTGACAATTAACCACCACGTCACAGTTTTATCAAAGATCTTTCAAGGAGCAACATCGTAGCAGATGGCCACAAACGTGAAGTGTTTCGGTCAACATTAGCAGCAGTCTCACATTACGTCACATCCAGTGTTGGGAGGGTTACTTTTAAAACGTATTCCGTTACAGATTACAGAATACATGCCCCAAAATGTATTTTGTAACGTATTCCGTTACGTTACTCAATATGAGTAACGTATTCTGAATACTTTGGATTACTTTTAATGTTATGCCTTTTTACAACTACATGAATGTAGCAATCACATCCTGCAAATTCTTGTTTGTTTTTATCAACAGACTGGCTGTTCAGCCCCAGTTTCCAATACATTGCAGTAGATGAGATATTAGGGTTTCTTAATGTAAGCAAGGATGAGCTATCCTAATGGGCAACATGGGCAGTATGGCCTCGGCCACTAGCTGGCCTCAGATTTTGAGATCAGGAAACATAAAACTTTTTTTTATTATTAATTAGATGAGCTTAAAGTTTGCATTTACAGGACCTAGCAAAGCCGAAAAGCATTTTCCCAAATGTGTAACATTGCTTTTAAGGTTTTTGTGACGCTCCCTGAGTCAAATTGCAGGTGAGAGATAGAAGGAAGTTTATGCAGCTGCAGCACTCAATCATGCATTTGGAGGTTTCAGCCACTGAAATGGGCTACTTTCAAAAACTCCAGGCAAAGTGGAGATTTCTATAAACACACGTTTTCAGTCTATGGACAGAATGCGTAAATGTTATTTAGCTAATTTTGTTTCTAATTGTGCCAGCTTTATTATTTAGTCCTAGGCCTACTTGCTTATATAGTATGATTATGTGTAGCATATGTGTAGCATATCTGTCTTGCCACTGAGTGGGGTAAATTTAATTTGCTAGGCGCAGTTGTGTTACTGACGTCATCGTTAGGAGGATGTTTAATAGCTCTTATTGCGCTTTGTTTGGCTTAGTTTCCGACAATGCGTGGAATTACCCAAATTAGAGAGGGGATAGCTAAACGCGAGAAACAGTAAAATACCGCTGAGTAATCCCTTGATTTTTACAAAGTAACTGTATTTTAAATACCACCCATTTTAGCTGTAACTGTAACTGAATACAGTTACTCATAATTTGTATTCTGAATACAGTATTCCGAATACATGTATTCCGTTACTCCCCAACACTGGTCACATCATTAACATTTTCCCTTAGGAAATTATAGAATGATATAATGTATGTGTGCCATAATATTGTCTGTGATCATTAATGAAACCAACAAATGACAATTCAATCGCTCCTCTGCAAAACAATGTTGTATGAACCAAGTGTGCTTTTTAGCTTTAGACAGAGAGGGTTTGTTTGGCAGTTACCATGACAACATAGCTATATGCTAACTATAAGCTAGTCGTTTTGGACTTTGCTCAAACCTAACACATTGCTGTAAACTATGTTTATGTTTGCTCTGTCCACTTAAAATGAACTCAGTAATGTTACCCACTGGCTGTCAATAAATTACATCTCAAATATAAATGTAAAACATTACGTTAGCTAGATCGCTAGCGTTAGCTCGCTAACAACTTGAAATTTTAGTAGGCTATTTACTGCCTGGCAGCTTCATCTGATAGAACGGTAACAGTTTACAACATTAGTCTTGAAATCATGTTAAACACTTACAGAATATGAGAGATACATGCCAAAAAACCTGATAACTCCAAAAAGACGATTTATTGGTAAAAGTCCTGACATCATTCAAAACCAGGTGGTGCCCCTTGTGAAAATAGAACTACTATGCACGAACGTAGGTGCTTCTCGTTTGCTCAACTGTCTTTGGTGCTAGAGCTCCGGTTATGGGTAGTTACACATATGTCTGAAGACGGGGTTCTCCGACATCTCCACCTTGCCCGGAGTTCGTGAGATTCTCCGTCTTCACCTTCGGATAAGTGTAACAGAGAGGTGCAACCGCAGAGAAACATTTGCGTCTTT
>JAODXP020005185.1:0-46933 GCA_027497455.2 Sardinella longiceps | reverse complement strand
ATACGTGTGGCTTCGTTTACTCCCGTTACATTTACATGTACTACCGCCGAGCTAGCTGGCCTCCGTTACACATGCCTCATTCTGTTAATGTTAGCTGCCGTTTTGCAAACTTGATCTACCTTACACCAAATTCAATCATTGAGGTGGCTATCGCATCGATAGTGCGTAGCACTGTAGAACAGCAGGGCTACGTGTTGTTTCACTCCAGATAATTTTTCGAAGGAGGAAGTAGCCAACGCACACCAGTGTCGAGGTGCAGGTACGGATAGTCATTCAATTCAGGCAGAATACCGCACACTCTTGTCCAAATGTATATTTATTATAACAACGTTTCGGCCTGTGGCCTTTTTCAAGTTATTACAAAACATGGTGAAGACACCCATTATAAACCGTCTCCTAGCACATGATTGGCTGACACCAACCAACCAGTCAGTCCCATGACACCTGCCAATCAAGATGTGGAGTAGTCCTGATTAATCACATTATACAGTATTACAAAAGTGGCAAGTAGTGTCAAAAGGACAGGATTTTTTTAGATCTATTTTAGACAATTTATAAACATTAAAGAAAAACATAATAAAAACACACCAGCCACTGTAAGTGCAAAAAGTCCAATCCCCAGTGGTCTATATACATAAATCCCATAATGGGAAGACAACATCCAAAAAGCCTGCTCGGACTCTTTGAATCAGGCCACTAGGGGCCGTCATGAAAAGTAGGCCTAAAATGTCACCTTGTCCACCCATCAACAAAAAAAGTGCAGACCTGTAAAGTAACAACAGGTCTGATTAGAGAAAACATTTCAATTCAAATTCCACATTTAATCCAAAAGGGGTCAATGTTCTAAGAAAATGAATGTAGAAATTTTCTCTTTTAGATAACAGCTGATCAAGGTTACCACCCCGTCTCGGTAGAGATACTTTTTCAATTCCTATATATTTTAGGGCAGAGACCGAATGTCCAGCTTCCACAAAGTGCGCTGCCACTGGATAATTAAGGTTTTTGCAGCGAATAGTGCTGCGATGTTCCGCGATACGCACTTTTAGCTCCCTACTGGTTTTTCCAACATATGACTTTCCGCAAGGGCATGTAATCAAATAAATGACAAACTTTGTGTTACATGTGATGATGCCCTTAATTGGAATAGTTTTTCCTGTGTGTGGATGTTTGTATGTATTGCATTTGTAAGTATAATTACATTGCGCACAGGAGCCACATTTGCGGTTGCCATCCGGAATAGGGGCTAGAACAGACTTAAGGGGGGCAGTCAATGGTGGGAGATCAGAGTGTACCAACATGTCCCTTAGGTTTTTACCACGTTTGTACACTATGCGCGGTGGGTTCTGAAAAGCAACGCCAAGATTAGTGTCTGATTTGAGTATGTGCCAATGTCGGTTAATAATACTCTTAAGTTGCTCAGAACATTTAGAATAAGATGTAGAGAACATAATGGTGGGTTCCTCTTTTTTCTTTGGTTTGTAACGCAATAAATCCGACCTAGGTCTGTTTCTAATTTTCTCATTTGCAGAAGCGATTTGAGATGACTTATATCCGCGCGCTCGAAACTTGGACTCCATCATATTTATGTTGCGTTCGTAATCAGCCTCCCTGCTACAGATGCGCTTAACCCTGCAAAATTGGCTATAGGGAAGGCTGTTCTTAAGCGGAAGAGGATGACAGGAGTCAGCTCTTAAAAGACTGTTGCGTGCAGTAGGTTTAGTAAATAAATCTGTGTAAAGTGCGTCGTTCTCACGTATGACCCACACATCTAGAAAGCTGATGCGAGTCAAGTCAAAATCCATTGAAAAAGTTAAATATTCCGTGCAATTATTCAGATAAGTGAAGAAATCTTGTAATTCATTAATGCTCCCGCGCCACAGGGCCAGTATATCATCTATATAGCGTTTCCAGAATATAATATGTGATGTAAACCTGTTATTCACGTAAATATGTTTCTCTTCAAACAACCTCATATATATGTTAGCAAAGGATGGAGCGAAAGGGCTGCCCATAGCTACACCTCGCTTCTGTAAAAACCACGAATCTTGAAACAAAAAATAATTGCATGTCAGAATTAGTTTAGCCAATTCAAGTATGCAGTTTGTGGACGGGTTTGGAGGGTTTTCTCGTTTGGAAAGAAAATACTCTAATGCCTCCAACCCTTCGTCATGGGGTATAGAAGTGTAAAGAGCGTTCACATCAAAAGAAACAAGGATTATTTCATCTTCTGGAAGAGGGTTAACAGTGTCAATAACTGACAATAAATGGCCAGTGTCTTTGATAAATGACGGTGCAGCCTCAGCTAGGGGGCGAATAAAGTGATCGACAAAAGTAGACATTGACGCTGTCAGAGAGCCTATGCCAGCCACGATCGGACGACCAGGGGGCTGTTGGAGGTTTTTGTGGATTTTTGGAAGTGTATAAAAAGTCGGAATGACTGGGTTGTCCACTCTTAAAAATTGTATCTCTTTTTTAGTTAGATCACCCGTATGAGCAAATTCATCAAGAGTTCCATAGATCAAATTTTGGAACGATCGAGTAGGGTCCCTAGGTAATTTTTCATAAAACAAGTCCATAGTCAGTTGTCTTTCACATTCATTCACATAGTCAGATCGATTTAACACAACAATGGCACCACCTTTATCAGCCGGTTTGATTATGATGGATTCATCCAGATAATACCTTGAAGGGTAGGGTTGTGATGACTTGGCTTCCATTACATACGCAAGCTTCAGCAGCGCTATGCTTTGACTTTTTGTAAGTAAAGATCAACAAATTAGATAGATAGAGAGAGAGAGAGAGAGAGAGAGAGAGAGAGAGAGAGAGAGAGAGAGAGAGAGAACATCTTGGTTCTAAAGGGAAGTCCAAGGTTGTGCAAGTCTGCACCGACCTTGATAAATGGGCCATAATAATTCGGTAAACACAGAATATAATAATAAAATGAAATTCTTTTATTTAATATTGACTCATTTTGACACATTGAGCTTATTTGATATTTGAAGACGCTCTCAACACAAAACCAGTGAAAAAAGCTGATAAGTCAAACCAAACATCTCCTCTGGTCTTCACTGGGGGCAGATGAATGAGAGCAGAATGTCAATTTCGTTTTTGATGATCAGTGGGGCAGGGTGGATGTCCTCTTTGTTGTAGTGACAGGACGTCATCTGCCACACATCCAGGATGTAAACTCCCACGTCTCGGAATGCTTCTCGCAGAATGCGATCCAGCTGTACGGAATACCAGTCACTCTCAAAGATGTCCTGCCAAAGACACAATCATATTAATATGGCCAATGGCCCAAAACACACAAGACAAATGCCTCAAAACACACAAGGCAAATGCCTCAAATCTACATTGGCCATTAACTGGCCATTTTGGCTAGCCTAGAAATCATAGAAAGGGTTTGACTTTGGTTCAAGGTTCAAGGATTTTATTTGTCACATACAATCAGTAGTCGAGTTGTAAAATAAAAAGAAGGGGGATGGTGCATTTTTTTCATTTGGGATGACTATTTTGTGTTGATGAGCGCCCAGGGGTCACTTATACAGAGTGCATAGGCTTCATGCGGACACGCGCACACAGGCAGATGCATTTCCATTTAGCTTAATTTCAGCCTAATTTATGTTTTATTAATCAGTAGTTATAAATATATTTTGTCAACTGAAGGACAGGAGTTTCAACAGGGGGCACTACTTTAGCCATTTATTTACATAATGACATCCAAGGCACAAAATCAAAAATGTGCTGGTTGAGCACGGTTTTAGAGACTGCACAGGAAAACTGGAAAGACGGGAAAATGTTTTGCATTTCAATGTTGAATGTACTTCTGCTCCATTTTTCTATGACTCAGGATGAGACATATCATGTCTTATGATGAGACATAATTAATGCAGATAATTACCAATTCATACAACAATGGGTTTTTTTTATTTATACATATATTTATTTAAATAATAATTAAAAGAGAAAGAGAGAAGATAGTGACTAAAATTCCAAATATTAAACAATTACCTAGAATAGCCTTCCCAACTATTCTTTCTTTTTATCTTTTTTTAATTATTATTTGAAAGAATAGTTGGGAAGGCTATTCTAGGTAATTGTTTAATATTTGGAATTTTAGACACTATCTTCTCCTCTCTCCAATTTCCTGTACATGGAGGCTACACATGCCAAGGCACTTAATATCTTGTGCAAGCCTTGGCCAAGTTTAAAAATATTGCTATTAGGCAAATGCATTTTTATCATTAGCCCAATGTTGAAGAAAGAGAATTATTCAATAATATCAAGTACTGTATAACTTCCACATAATCAGTGTTACTGTAATACATCAATCATAAAGTCCAGACCATTAGATGAACTTTGCAATGTTTTTTATAGGCTAAAGACTGGGGCGTATGCATGCGAGTAACACACATGCGCTCAGTGACAGGAGGGGCACCAAGGAGTGTTCTGTGTCTGTGTGCGCTTGTCAAAGATTATGGGTGATAGACAGACAACGTGTAGGGAAAAACACAAATATTTTCCTATAGGTGATGTTAAAGATTACAGGCCCAGGCTACCTGTCAACTGCGTGCGTCTCTCTGAAAGCCCTACATGTAGCAGCTAAGCGCAGTGCCAGAGGGACAAATAGACGCTGTTTATATGTAAATCCAGAGGTTTGCCCACCCTGTGCAGTCTCTAAAACCGTGCTCAACCAGCACATTTTCGATTTTGTGCCTTGTGTGTCTCTAAGTCATAAACACTATGTCATTATGTAAATAAATGGCTAAAGTAGTGCCCCCTGTTGAAACTCCTGTCCTTCAGTTGACAAAATAGATTTATAACTACTGATTAATAAAACATAAATTAGGCTGAAATTAGGCAAAAAGGAAATGCATCTGCCTGTGTGCGCGTGTCCGCATGAGGCCTATGCACTCTGTATAAGTGACCCCACCATGGGCGCTCATCGGCACAAAATAGTCGTCCCAAATGATAAAATGCACCATCCCCCTTCTTTTTATTTTACAACTCGACTACTGGGTAATAGGATATTATTTCCAATGTTAGAGTAATTGTAATTTCCACATTAACTAATAAAATGGTACAAGGGAGGGTATGGGGGGATGGCCGTTTAAGAAGGTGGGATGATTTTATATTTTTATTTCAGAAGGGGGATGCCATCCCCCCTCAACTTGAGTACTGCATACAAAGAAATACTTGCGTAAGACATGGCAGAGGCAGTTTGAAAGACTCCACCCCAACTAGTCCAACTGGCCAAACTGCCTGACAAGACTATACATTATATACGTACACTATAGTCTGGATTGTCAGGTTACAGTTAAGCCAATTGTTTTTGAAAGTCACATTCACAGCAAAACAAGCTAGATTGTCAACACACCCATTGACACCCAATGACATGTCAATCTGTATCCGCTCCTTAGGCTGCATTGTGTGTGTGTCACAGACCGTGACTTACAGTATTACACAAGCGAGGAGCACAAGGTAGTACTCGATTTCAAGAATGAAGTTTTACTTATTTAAAGACGTCTTTAAAGAGGAAAATAGATCAGTTAACACACTGTAGAGTAAGCCAATGGCTGTCAAGGACTGAACTGAAACAGAGGCTTAGGTACACATGACAAGGGACAAGAAAGAAAATGTAGCCGGCACACGGGTCTCGAACCCGCCAACCCGCAAGCTACAAACTCCCGACGTGGGAGTGGGACGCTCTAACCACTGAGCTAAAAGCCCAAGTTTCTAACTCAGTCGTTAGAAGCGCCCAAGGAATTGGGTGATGATGATTTACACGTACTGCTACCAAGCTAGCCGAGCTAGCTGGCCTCCGTTTCACAAACACAGACAAACAGAACAGCCGTCTGTTTCCCAAAAGCTTACAGTGGTTGTTAACTAAGTTAGCAACTATGTTGGTTGCAATGCAATTTCCCATTGCCAACCAACTAAGTTGCAACTAAGTTAGCAACTATGCTTTTGGGAAACAGACGACAGAGCAGGACTAGACTATGACAGTGTGAGGAAACAAGACATTCTGCAGTGCTCACCAAGGAGCCTGTGTTGGCAGTCTTGATGATGACCTTGGTTTCTGGCGACCTTTTCAACAGCGCCACCACAGCACGGCGAACCAGATACACATGATAGCCATAGAAGGAGATCGGGTAGGTGTGGAAATGGGCCCACATGGTAAAGACGATGACTGTGTGCGGACTGCCGACCATGACGTCGATCTCGTTACTAATGTATTGGAGCGACGTCATCGAGGTCCTGAAGCAGCGGAGGGGAGACCGTGTGAGCGGTAGTGAAGGTCGATGTTGTTCTGCACATCCACAGCCATCAGGGGCCCCACTTGCCCCATGGAGTGGAGGTTCATTCGCCTCAGAGCTGCGTGTGAAAACAACAATGTGATATCAATAATAAATTATAATTATTATATACATTTATTTTTCAATTTGTTATTACTGGGGCTGGGCAACAATTCGTTTTTTTAACCAATAACTAGTGTGTGAGGTGGAAAAAGTACAGAAAAATTGTATCTTTACTTTGCTTAAATTCTACTTGAGTAATAGTAAATGTAGCCATCAAAAAAATAGACTTAAACACACAAAAAAAGAATTTATCAAGGGAAAATTACAACATTTAAAAGAGAGAAAAGCTAAAACTAATAAAACCTACTTACCTGTCAGTATAATATACACCAGTGTTATTTACATGTCAGGCAACAGCCACATGGCATGACTGAGAGAGCACTTCCATTGGCCTACATGCCAATTACAACTAAGTATGTATAAGAATTTTCTGTTTGTTAGTTAAGAAAGATATTTTGTCATGCCTTAGAGCCTAGTAGCAAACTAATCTCATTCTGACCCAGCAACCGACCAGGGCCCAGTTCCCCAAAACATTCTTATCGCTAAGTACTTGTAGTTCTTTACCTCTTCCTGAACCTTCCTCTTAACGTTAAGACATGATCCCCGAAATGTTTGTACACTAAGTGTATCTTCTGTAAGTCACACTTTCGTAAGAGTGGTCTGGACCATTCGTAGTTTTCTCTTATCACAGTTTTTGGCTTAAACATACGTTTTACTGCTGTATGTAGATGTGTTGTATGGCACTGCGCTGTGTGTGTTTACATTCTTTTGCATTTATTTTATCTTATTAGGCACGCTCTATGTCTATGTAGTCAAAACACTGCGTGCTGGTGGAGTCCCCATAGTATGGACATGCTGGTACACTGGGCTGTGCGTTTGTATGTGTGTCAACTCTTGCACTTGCTCTCCTATCAGGAAATGACACTCCCATTTACGTGTATTGTGTTGCAGCTGAAATCCGTCTTTTGTAAGGTGCTTTGAATAAAAGCGTCTGCTAAAAGCATAAATGTAACATAAATGTGCGTGTGTGTGTGAGTATGTGTGTGTGTGTGTGGGTGTATGTATCTTACTAGGTACGGCCTTGATGAGGAAGTCAAACCACTGTCTGCTGGTGGAGTCTCCCATTATGTAGACATGTTTATCCCTCAAACACTGGGTTGTGGTGTTTGTCGTAAAATGGCGGGCGTTGCACACAAACGATGTCCAGACGTCCTTCAAGTAGAACCCTGCTGGTACTGGAGTGGGTTGTCCAGCTTTACAAGGTTCTCTCACTCCTAGAGAAGAAAGACACTATGAGGAGGGAGGAGGCTCAAACAGTGGGGTTTCCACTAACAAATTAATGTAACCTCACTCACTTCAGATGCAGCAGCCCCTTGGATGCAAGCATCTGATGTTGAGTCCATAGAAAGGGATTTCAGGACCAAAATTGAATGGTCGGACCAACCAGGAAACATAGGAACCGCTGGGTGGGATTTTGATGGAGGTCTCTTGCAAATTTACAGTTATATAAAGTATGAAAGAGACATCTATATTAATATTAGGGATGCAACGGTACAGTGTGCCCACGGTTCGGTATGTATCACGGTTTTGGGGCCACGGTGACGGTACGGTTTCGGTATTTTCCAACAAAAAAGGGTTTATAAAATTGTTCTTTTAATGGCTATATTCCTTATCAACCATCAGCCTATCTATCAGTCTATCTGCAATTTTCATTTGATTTCTTTCATTCATAAAATTGCCTAGTAGATAGGCTACTAGAGGGGTAGACAGAATAAAATAAAACCAACAATTACGGTAGGCCATCATTATTAATATTCTTGAAATGTTAGGAAATGTCCTAAGCTAGTAAATATCCTCCAGTAGCCTAGGGCTATTTTATTGTTTGCTCATTTCCAAATTAAGACATAGTGTCACTATAGGAAATGTATTGTCACAATGATGTCATTGATATCAAGTGCTGCTGGTAGCCAACGCAACATGAGAGGCCTTTTATCCCTAGTAGGCCTACTTAAGGGAAACAGTCTGCGTGACAGTCTGCGTGCATGACATCCCAAACTTCAGAAATTAATTTCTGTCAGTTTCTTGACAACACCGTGCCGCAAAGCAGCTTGCATTTATGTTAATGTTACAATAGCTGAGTCTGAGGAACAGAGGACGTTTTTCTGTAAAGCGCTTAGCCTGTCACTTGTTGCATCCAAGCCCAGTCTCACGCTTAGCCTGTCACTTGTTGCATCCAAGCCCAGTTAGTCTCACTCGACATTTGAACTCATCGCAAGATCTAAGCATATCACAGCCGGCCTATAGGCAAATTTGGGCAAGCTATTTTCTGACAACCGGTAGTAGCATGTGTCGTAGGCTATTCGACGCATTTTACGTTATTAAGTGCTTTGTTTGTGTAAACGATCATCAGTTTGCACAAAATCTACCACAGCAGCAATTATTCTGGCTTAATAATGTTGCCTGCTTTCCGAGTGGAGCTTTTAGCTTATCTCTCTCCGTCTAACGTGAGTGAGTGAAAAGTTTTCCTCACATTTGACAGGCGGAGCTAATTTGCATAAAGTCACGCTGATTGGTTGAGGGTTCAAGAGCTCAGCATGTAGAGCTCGTGAATGCTGGCTGAATAAGCAAATTTCAGGGAGCTTCAGTAGATTCACATTTTATTAATAAACCGAAATATTGCGGTTTACAAAAGTTTATTGAACCGCAGAGGGCGTATCGTTCGGTAACCGTAAAATTCATTAACCGTTGCATCCCTAATTAATATCACTTTCAAATTAACTGTCTGACACTGCAGTAAGAAAAGGCATGCAGTCCCATTCATGAAAAATGGTCAGAAAGGCAGGCAGTCCCGTTGGTGAAAAGACTGCCAAACACCAGTAGCCTTATGTTGTGGTTCATGATCTCAACCCACTGAGTTCAGAGTTAGCTTCCTTGTACTGTGCAGGGAATACACTTTTTTCCACCAGCAGTAATTTGCCTGAACTGTCACTTCCAAATGATCTGACACTGCAGTAAAAGGGAAAGATTATCACAGTAAAATGCATTACCATTGGTAACTTATGACTCCCACTGAGCCAAGTTTCCCCCTCCTCAACCAGTCTTCGATAGCCTGGAGCTTAAATGACTTGCGACTTTACCAGATATTTACCAGACGTTACTCTAGGCAGTGTCAACAGCTATACCTAATGTTTATTTTGGACTTGAATGGTAAAGTCAGACGCAAGGATTAACTTAAAACTTTTTTTGTGTGTGTGTGATCTACACACCTTTCTTACAGGTATGGCTACATTTTTCGTGAGTGGCTTTTATCTCTTCTATTCTCTCTCTCTCTCTCTCTCTCTCTCTCCCTATCTATCTATCCATCTCTAAGTCTGTTAACTGCTCTTTTGTCTCACTCCATTATCAGTCACATCTACCACCAACTCTGTTCCTCTGTACAGCTAGGTCTCTCTCTCTCTCTCTCTCTCTCTCTCTCTCTCTCTCTCTCTCTCTCTCTCTCTCTCTCTGTGTGTGTGTGTGTGTTTGTGTAAGTTGACATTCTGAAGCCTGTCTTCAAGCCTGTCTGAAGCCTGTGCATGAGTGTTCCCCAGTACTCATGTCACAATGTGAGAGAGAAAGTGTGTGTGTGTGTGTGTTTGGGTGGGTGAGAATGAATGAACATACCAATGGTTATGTTTGCGGTGTTGACTCTAATCCCACGTGTGTCACCCTTAAGCCAACGGTTCTTGTGTTGACTGAAGAAAAATAAAACACACAATTCATCTTCAACGACAGTCAGTTTCAACAATAGCTCTACTACGCAGGTTACTTAAGACCCCATCCACACGGCAATGAAATCCGGTATTTTTGTGTCGTTTGGGCCTTCTATCCACATGGCAACAGCGTTTTGGGTGGGCTGATCCAATATTTTTTCACAACGCCTGCCAGAGTGCAACGAAATCGTTGCCACGGCACAACGTTACCGTTTTGGTGTCTTGTGGACGCGTATTAGCCCCATTGTCACCAACACGTGACCAAAATAACCTTACATGTGACCACCACCATGTTTGACAGCTTTGCTGCAGGTGTTGTTAGTTGCACTATATTGCTACAAAACCTCTAAATCCTTGTTTAACTATCAAACTATCAGTTTTTCAGGTCTCAAATGCCTAGGCTGGCACAGTAGGCTAGGCTATAAAATCGCTAGCATAGGAACTATATCAGAGCCCGTTTACGGCGAGCCATGGCACTCCCTATAACGCCATTAATTCCAATCACAAATCCGCTAGGGGCGATCGCGAGTCAGTGGAAAAATCAATGGCCACCTATGAGGTATAAGGCTAAATCTATAATTTTCACATATTTAGGGAAAACATATCACAGATTGCATTTACTTTTAAGTCAAATTACTCTGAACTGCATGCATGAATGCATTTATTCAAGAAAAAATTGTATCTAAAGAAATACAGCATTTGAGGGTGCAGCTGCATAGAACCCAATTCATTCTTCACTTATTCGGGCGCGCCATCTAGGCGTAGTGCCACCGGATGTAAAAGGGGAGTGCTAATTCTCCCCTATTAAAAGTTCTCTGGCCTAATGGTATCCCTCTCTATGTCCCTGTGTAACCTGCTAGCTATCTGAACCCTACAGTCATTAATCTAATCCATCCATCCCAACTATTTTAGTAAGTAACTTCTATGTTCATAAACAGACATCACAAACCTTCAAGTTGTATGTTTATTAGTCTTAAAAGCAGCATTTTAAAAGCATAGATCCTCTGACGAACTTTCAGTAGAGACACTTGTGTTGATTTCTTCATTGAAACGGACTATTTACTGAAATTGTTATCACCGCCTGCCAGGAATATGTATAACATCATTCCACTGAATGACAACGGGGCCATGTGGATGAGATTTGTTAGCGCTCCGTTGCGTGTGTGGACGCGATTTTTTTTCTCAGCCAGCTAAAAAAAATCTTGTTGCGTTGCCGTGTGGACAAGAAATCTTGGTCCAAGCCAAACAGGTTTCTTAAACAGAGAATTAGCACTGACAACTAAACTGCACAACTTTAAACTGCTTTTTTGGCATCTTAAAGAGGAAGTTCACTTTTTCACACGTTCAGCCCCGTTTCTGGATTGTCTAGGATGAAATAGAATCATAGACACCAAAATTTTGATGATTTGCTGTGTTTCACTACGATACTTGTTTTGGAGCCTCAATGGACACCACTAACCACTTGATGAGCAACACGTTTTAAAATAAAGGTTTAAGGTTGTTTTTAGGACATTATCAGACATGCACAAAGCAAACCATTCTGAAACAGAAAATGGGGGATTCTAAATGAGCCAAATATCAGAGACAGGAGCAATCATCAAAATGTTGGTGTCCATGATTGTATTTCATCCTAGACAATCCAGAAAAGGGGCTAAACATGCTAAAAAGTGAACTTCCTCTTTAATATGTTCCAAATGTAACCCCAAAAAGCTATGTAACAAAACAAATGAATGAAGGGAAAGATAAAGATACAAAGATAAACAGATCAGTAGATTTTAGAGGTTAGCTTTGGAAGTGAGTAAAATCTTAGTCTAGCTGAGTTACAGCATGCTGCTTTTCTCCGCAACTGGCAAAATTTAACAAAACAACACAGCTGTCTTGAAATTGGTTGGTTCTCCCCTGAAAATGGGAAGTCATATTACATCACTGCTTTTATTGCTTTCATTTAATTGCAATGCTTATCATTTAGACTGCACTAAATCACTCTGATAAAGATCAAATCAAGACATGAATGCATTAATAAAAAATGGCCTGGCCCGGCCTGTCTATCTCACCTGTCTAGTAGTATTTTCTCAACAGCCGTCAAGCGATTCCTGTAGCCTCCCATGGAGTGGTCAAGCAGGGCATCGCAGGGCAGAGTTGGGGGTTTGCTGCATCTCCACGTCAGCCCTGTGCGTTCATCCTGGTACTCGCAATATTGGTTCCTCGGGGCGGACAGAGCCACCCCGGACCATTTGATGTTGCACTCCACCTTCTCCTCCACTCGGCCACCTTTGGAGTTCCTGCCCACAAAGTAGCCGTGGAAGTAGATCCGGTCACAATCCGTATCCTGGTGCTGTTTGAGGACTAGTACGGCCTCACTGGAGTGAATCATTCGGACCGCCACGTACGCCTCACCGGCCCAGGGCAGGGTGAAATGGGCCGAATAGGTGCCGTTCTGGTGGTCTAGTACCTTTCCATACACACTGGCCTATATGTGGAGAGAAGAGGATTCATTTAGCAACAGAGATGTATAGATACAGACAGCAAGTCTGACCACGCCCACAAGTATAGCTCCGCTGTGGGGGAATTAGAGAAAAATAGTCCGATCTGGGGGAAAGAGCAGGCTCACACAGTGGGGGAAGTCAATGGCATGCTAAGCTAGAAATTACACTGAGCACCATCTACAAGGAGCCTGACACATTTTTTAGGGCAATGCCTGAAGGTAGTAATGATGGTCAGATGGTCCGATGTGAATTCTGAACTTGACACCCCTCCAAACGCGATACTGATGATGTTTGTTAGCTTCATTAGCTTGCTAACTAGCCAACTTGATTGTGAGATCAGGTTGGATCACCACAGTAAATGTAGCTAACTTTAGCTTGCTTAACTGAGCTAATCAGACTTGTGATTGAGAGTTTCTTTACTTTTAACAGGAGCAGAGACGGCTCATGACATTTCTGTTAGTGTAACTGCAATAAACAAATGATGGAAAAATTATTTTAGTCAAAACACAAGCAGGCAAACAGGTCATGATTAGACAAAACATCTAATATGGACTTTGTTCAATTTTAATAAGCGATCTTTTATTGTTAAGCAACTTTCTCTACCTTGTCCATTCACCATAATGTGGCCAAAATTGTCCTCTGTTATCCCCCACGTTGACCCCACCCTCGCATTTTGGGGGCGTTAACCGTACTTGCCGTATCTATGGTAACGAAGTAGAGCTGCTTAAGTTGCCTACTTAATTACTAAAATGCAGTATCTGTACTTTACAGGAGTATTCTTTTTTTCTCCTACTTCCACTTTTACTTCACTACATTTTTTGATGAATTTAATACTTCTACATTGCTACACTGTATTACTTTTATTTAAAATGTTACAAATCATACTAAATCCAATATGATGCCTATCAATACCAGACCAGACCATCACCAGGTTTTCATTATCATTAAGGGAGATTCAAGTGGTATAAGAGACCTCATGCTCCCCTTCGACCTTTCACAGTACTGAATGCAGTCAATTGGGAACGATTAGCAAGAGTCAGTCTACTGCTCCATTTCGAGATGGAAGTAATGATTGTAGTAAGGGGAATGGTGGTGACAATCCCTGGCCCAAACAGACTATTTCAGCCAAATAAATGTAAAACAATATGATATTCAAACTTTTGACTGCTTTCTTTAATACACACAGTACTTCTACTTTTACTTTCAGTACTTGAGTAGCAATTTTAAAAATACTTTTACTTGCAATACTTAAGTACAAAACATTTTGAATACTTTAATACTTCCACTTAAGTATGGTGTTTAAAGAACACTTCTACTTCTACTCAAGTAATTTTTTTGATATTGTACTTTTACTTCTACTCCACTCCTCTACTCCAGTACTTTATACAACTCTTTTTAGCAAACATACCCCGTCCCCCTTTATTTTATGGAAGATCATTTCCGCCACAGAAAGAAAGAAAGAAAAAATCTGGATCATGAGATAGTATCTCAGAATAACTATTCTAACTCATGCTTGTGAGATTCTATCTCTCAGTTATGAGATATCCTGGTATTCTGAACCAGAATATTTTCTTTCTGTGCAGCGGAAATGGGCTTCCATAACTTTACCCAGTACAATAGTAAACAAATAATAACCTTTCCATTCAGTAGGAACAAAATTAAAGTATACCTTTAATTTCCTTGAAAACACTTTTGCCCCAAAGAAATCTCCTCCATAGTGTTTTGGCGCACCAGTGAAGTCCTTGGCCACAATGGTGACGCTGAGTGTATCTCCTACAAAGTAAGAGTCCTTGAAGTCATTAATCACAAAGGTGGAGTTGTCAGGACTGGTGCTCATGCTGGCGTTGGTGATCTGCTGGTCCGGTCCGCCCCACTGAAGCAGCCTCTGGATCCGGTCCCACTCCTCGGTACTGAGACCAGACGGGTCCTTCATGGTGGGGGTTGGAGAGGTCTCAGGGTTCTTGAGTGTTCGTGGTCTGTTAGTGACTCCATCAGATCTGTTTCTGTGCAGCTGCACAACAGGTCTAGTGAGAGGCTTAGCATCTCTCTTGTCCTCCCAAATGTATGACCACAGTCCCTGAACAGAGACAGACAAACAAACAACTACTTTAAGCAGACTAACAAGTGTGCACACACACATACACATGTATGCACGCACACACACACACATACACAAACACTCAGATACACACACACACACACACAAAAACCCAACTGTATGACTACATTCCCTGGATTCCCTGGAAAGCACTGCACCGGGGGTGAGAGGGGGAGTGGCTACGTAGTTAGAGTAGCAGGAGTCTACAGAGCTTCATTTAATGAGATCTTTAGTAATCTTTGTCCAAACTTGGCACTGCACTCACTCCTGCCATTAGCAAGATGCAAACAAAATTAGAGGTCAGTCGGACAAACGGTTGCAGAGTTATGCGTGGAACACACAGACATACACACTGACACACAGACAGGCTTTCCTTGCATTAAAGGATAGATAGTATGAGATGATATCTCAGACTCAATTCTTATATAAATAGCAGATGATATCTCAATTCTAGCTACACTCCCCCAGTCGGTCCCAGCCTACTCCCCAGTCACTTCTCCATCCCTCAGCAAAAAGTAGTTTAAAGTTTATTTTTTGAACTATACTTAATTAAAGTATATCAAGTATACTAATGCAACACTTGAAAGTATACTAATTTAATATTTTTTCGGACAAAATTGGAACATTTTAAGTTTATAAAAGTATACCTTTAAGTACATTTTAAGTTTCCAAAAGTACACTTTAAAGTAAACAACAAGTATACTCATATATATGTACTATCAATGTACTTGGTATATGTCTCTTGTGTGCATAAAGTATACTGCAATCTATATACTGACATTGTACTTCTTATATACTTGTAGTCCCTGTTTTTAGTTTATAGTAGTATGCTTCTTCCGGGATTTAATCCCACAACTTCCAAGCTATTGGATCACTAGTCTGACTCCCTAACCACTATTGCTATCACCAGCTCACACTTACAGCTTACTATTCATATTCTGGAAATATACTCCTTAGAGTGTACTTGTATACTTTAAAGTATCCTTGTTGTATACCTTAAAGTATACTTTTAGCTTACTTGTTATATACTTGATATATACTCCCTAAAGTATTCTTCAAGTTTACGCAAAGTAGGCTATACCAAAGTATAAGTGCAAGTTTTAGAATTAAAGTATTAATGTACTTAGTTTTAGACTTGTGTTTGTACTTTTCAGTATAAGCCTAATACTTCACTATACTATTGTTAATTATAGTTTATAGGGAGTTTACTTCAAGTATACTTCCTCAGTTTTAGTACAAAACAAGTATACTGGTAGTACACTTTAATAAACTTCTTTTTGGTAAGGGATGTCACAACTAGCCTTATTGGCATCGACTTTCAAAGTTCTGCGAGACTTTGGTCTGACGAAGAGCCCGTATAACAAACGTTTCTCAAAACGCATGGTTGACCCGCCTCCCTCAAATGCCTCGGTTTGCTACTGGTCGATGTTCTGCTGTGCAGAAGCAAAACCAATCACACTACTCTTCCCTCTGACGTATAGCCTGGGAGTTACTATGCTCCTTTGCACGCTTATTTCATTTCACTCTGCAGAGCAGCATGGTGACCATGGCTGTTTTTCTCGCCTGCTTTCGGTATCCAATTGTAGAACAAAAAGGGATTTGTACGGCCCTCGATTGCATTTTACGTCACATGGTGGATCTAGTATTGGCTCCAAGATATGTACAGATGCTATGATAGACATTCGTAGCACCCAATAAACAGCTATGGACAATGCTTCCGCTATGAGAAATGCAATAGGTAGGTCCCCAGACTAAATATCACTTGTGATATTAGTTTGCCATTCGCCAGGCTATCTGACGTATGTGATGCAAAGGGAACTGCTTGCTTACAGGACTGAGAGCTTTTGGAGCTGCTCAAAGTTGATTGGTTCCCGACCAAGGGGGTGGAGTACAATATTTTTCTGGAACTCAGAAACGCTGTTTAGATTGCAGCGCTAAGTTTGATGTTGTTCGGACAAAGATTACCAAAGATTTTCTTGCATGAAGCTCAGTAGACTCCTGCAGCTCTAACTATGTCACTCCCCTTCTCACTCCCGGTGCAGTGCTTTTGGTGGAGAAACAATGCCTTTGCTACACAGGCAATGCACTAGTTCATGCAAACCAGCAGCCAACCGGGGGGTGCTTATCTGACGCCCCATCATGGCACACTGTGGACGGGAGTGGGGCAGTCAAAGCCCGGTTGCCCATGCATGGCCTCAGTGCCGCCCAACGCCCCTTTCCTCTTACTGAATGGTTGCCAAGTAACACATAAGTGCTGCTCTCTGTTCAATTTCTCATGGCGTGGCAGTTTAGAACGAAATGCGGTTGGAGCCGTGCAAAATGCTGAATTTATTGTTGATGAACAAAATGCCACATGACCCCTTTCAAGCCTGGCAGTATTTTACAATTTTGTTCATATTCTTATGCAAACTCCGTGGCTGAATACAGGCAAATACAAAAAAACTGTTATCATGATGTGCATTATAAAAATATGAACCTTTCAATTTGTGTTATGAATGTGACAAGGAATGGAACAAGCTTTTACTGGAGATCACAGTTTTTGCTATGAAGTCTGAAGTTTCCAGAGAAACGGAAATTCATTCATACCAAACTGGACACCTCTGTGAACAGAGAAAAGACTTAATTTTAATGTAAATAGGAAATAAGTTGGTTTTCATTGGCGTTATTTTATGAAAACTGGCTTTATGGAGGTGACGTTATGGAAGTGACTTCTGAAGAAAACTTCCAAAAACTACACAAAACAATTGTGAATGGCGGATTTTAATATGTAATGACTGAAATAGTAGTATATATATATATATATATATATATATATATATATATATATATATATATATATATATATATATATATATGGGCAATTCCAGCGTTATGGACGTGACATTTTCATGCATTATTGATGAACAAAATGCCACATAACCTCCGTAAACTTAGCAGTATGTCACAATTTTGTTCATATTCTTATGCAAACTCCATGGCTGAATATAGGCAAACAGAAAAAAATTATATCATGATTTACATTATAAGAATATGAGCCATTCAATTTGCGTTATGGACGTGACGAAAAACGGACAAACTTTTGAGAGAGCGTAGTTTTTGCTGTGAAGTGTGTGAAATTTTTAGAGAAATGTAAATATTACTACATTCCTACCAAACAGGACACCTCAGTAAAGACAGTGAAAGACTTAATTTCAAATGTAAATGTAAAAAAAGTTGGTTTTCATTGGGAGAAATGGCGTTATGGATGTGACGTTATGGACGTGACGCATGGAAAAACCCTCCGAAACGATACAAAACAATTGTGAACGGTGGATTTTAACCTGTAACGACAGAAATAGTAATACAACAATAAAAAATAACTGATAGCATTGCAGCTTTGTGTGTGTTATCACCCACTTATGCCCATTATAAGCCCCTCCATAGACTTACATTATAGCTGAATAGGGTAAAAAATTTAACGAACAGATATCCTTTCGAAACTTGCTCAGTTGAATATTTACATTGAGACAATACTTTTTTGTATTGGAAGTTTTCTGAAAGAATTTGTATGTCCATGTAGGAGAGACTTAAATTTTTAAGGTGAGGTTTACTTTTTCGTGGAATTGCCCATATATATATATGAGAAACACTTACCATAAGTGTTTCATATGTATGTTTCTTCGGCTGTTAAGCTCCTATATCTATATATATATACATATATGGGCAATTCCAGCGTTATAGACGTGACATTTTCATGCATTATTGATGAACAAAATGCCACATAACCTCCGCAAACCTAGCAGTATTTCACAATTTTAATCATATTCTTATGCAAACTCCATGGCTGAATAAAGGCAAACACAAAAACATTCATATCATGATATACATTATAAGAATATGAGCCTTTCAATTTGTGTTATGGACGTGACGAAAAACGGACAAACTTTTGAGAGAGTAGTTTTTGCTGTGAAGTGTGTGAAATTTCTAGAGAAATGTAAATATTACTACATTCATACCAAACAGGACACCTCAGTAAAGACAGAGAAAGATTTAATTTCAAAAGTAAATGTAAAAAAGTTGGTTTTCATTGGGAAGAATGGCGTTATGGATGTGACGTTATGGACGTGACGTTATGGACAATTGTGAATGGTGGATTTTAACCTGTAACGACAGAAATAGTAATATAAAAATAAAAAATAACTGATAGCATTGCAGCTTTGTGTGTGTTATCATCCACTTATGCCCATTATAAGCCCCTCCATAGACTTACATTATAGCTGAATAGGGTAAAGATTTTAACAAACAAATATCCTTTCGAAACTTGCTCAGTTGAATATTTACATCGAGACGATACTTTTTTGTATTGCAAGTTTTCTGAAAAAAATTGTATGTCCATGTAGACGAGACTTGAAGTTGGTGAGGTTTACTTTTTCGTGGAATTGCCCATATATGTATATATATATATGTGACCCTGCACAGCGAAATCAGTCGCATTGGCATTTTTTTCAAAATTAAGTTATTGTATTCACGTGAAAGGCAAGAAAACAACCTTTCAAATGATACCACTATCGATACCATTGGCCAACAAATGACATAGATAGGAGCGTTCAAAGTGTTACAATGTTGCAAGTCAGAAAATTTGAAAAGCGGAGAAAAACAACGCTGAAGTTTATTAGCTTGTTGCAAGGGAGTTATTAGGCTAGCTATTTTGAACATAATGCTATCAGTGAACTCAGCTGAATTAATTCTGCTACTAGTCCAACCAAACCAGTTAAATGATATCAAGCCTACTTATCTAACATGCAACCAAGACAGGAATACCCCTATTTGTGGACTTTACACGAAATATGGATATAACATGGATATAACTTGAAGCTCACCGTAAAGGTAAGAGCCAGTGGATGGTTTGGTATTTTGCTATGAAGTAGGCTAGGCTACGCAACGATGCAATGTGTGGATGCAGCTGTTAGTATGGGATTTATGGTTGTCATGTCCCTCATCTGAGTGATATCCTTGAAGCAGAAAAATCAGCAGACAGTTGATACTTGGCTTGTGCCGTTTATAGCACCGAACGCTTAACAGCTTATTAAACTTCCAGTTATGCCAACTAGCTGCAAATTGAACCCGTCTGACTAGCCAGCTTCCAACTCAGTCAGATTCTCCACCCGACGTTAGCTCCATCTAGAGGAATTTTATGGACCCCAACACAATCTGCAAGTTACTTCTAGCCTAGTTTATGAAAATGAAAAAGCCCTTTACATTCAGATAATTATTTTTTCTTATAATCTATGATGAATGTTCACATGCCCTGCTGTAGTTTACTGTACAAACCAATTAGCACTAGAAATCTATGACAGCTAAGTTAGTACAATGCTAAATGGATACACCTTCTCAACAAACACATTTTTAACCCATTTAAGGTATGAATTTTGGCATAAATTAACAACAATCTGAAAGGGTAGACTTTATTCTGTAAAATTATGCTGAAATGTGAATTTCGACTTTTTTGGTGCAAGCATTTTAGAATTTTCTCAGAAACGAAGCTTCTGCGAAGCGACTGATTTCGCTGTGCAGAGTCACATATATATATTTTAGTGCTGGCAAAATTAACTGATTAATCACGTGATTAATCCAAAAAATTTAACTCGGATTAAAAAAATTAACTCAGATTAATCCTGATGGATATGGTTCCACTTTCATGGCACGTATTATGTTAAATTTCAGATAGAAAATGGAACGGTTATCAAGTCAAACTATACAAAGATTATGGCCTAGCTCCTGACTGTCCAACATGTTTGGGGAATCCTTTGGGGTAGGGGACAGGTGTGAATTGCCCCATTTGAGACGAACAAAGCCAACTATTCAGTATCAGGGCCTTTACAGGGCAAAATAAGGATCCAACATACCCTAGCATCCAAATTCTTACTGGAGGAAATGAGCTTCGATTAAAAGTGATTAATCACGATTAATCTTTGAAAAATTTTGTGATTAATCAGATTAAATTTTTTAATCGTTTGACAGCACTAATATATTTTAATGATTGCATTGCAGCTTTGTGTGTGTTATTACCCACTTTTGCCCATTATAAGCCCCTCCATAGACTTATGGTAGAATCGTGTAGAAAAATGTAACAAATAGATATACTTTCAAGACTTGCTCAGTTGACTTTTACATTGAGACAATGCTTTTTTTGTATTGCTGAAATCGCTGTATTTCTGAAATCAGTTGTATGCCCATTTGTATACAGTTTAGTGCACACCCCATAGCGCAAAGTTTAGAATAGCCTTTTTAAATTCTTGTTGACAGTAACTAGTAGATGACAGCTGCCCCATTTTGCCAATAAGCTTTCTTATTCCAATTGCCCTTTAACTTTTCTTACATGTTTATGACACAAAAAAATATTGACAAATATTTGATAATAGACAAAATATATCTTATAAAATACAAAATATTAAAATTCTGTTATTGCCTTAGGTTAATGTTGATAGTACTTTTTTATCATTACAATCAATTACAATGAGGCCCCAGTAGGATTGACATATGAATTTTACAGTAAGAAAACCAGACATATCAACCTACCAAAACAAATATACATGTAAGTCCAAGCAGAATCACAAGCACTGGCACCCCATTACGCCTGGGCAACAAAATGGTGGTATAGGTTATAACAAAGTTGGTCTTAGTAAAACAAAGCAAAAATGCAAGTCAAGCTTTCTTCACAAAGCAAAATATCCTCCTGCAGTCATATTAATATTACAAAAACAGATTGTTGTCGTATCTGAATTGGCTATATATTGATTAGATTGAACTTAGTGTTTTTTTTTATTTCTTATTTTACTTTTACATACAGCCAGTTGCCTAGATACATTTCACAAAATGCTGAAAGAATAATTTCTAACAGTAACAATATAGCCTACCTGTGAAGTCTGATTATCCATGAAAAGGGGAATTTTGGGTCCATTGGATCCAAATTATGATGTCTTTAAATAGACGCCTGTGTTTGGTCAGGTAAAGAGGGAATAGACCAAGATCACTGAGATGCCGTACATTTCCAGCCATGCAACTGGTTGGACTGGTCATGATCATCATCATAAGTGTAGGCTGTCTCTGTCTATTGTCTCTGCAAATGTTCAGGGTTGTAGGTTTAGCCCTCCCCTCACACTCACTCTGTCTCTCACACACACACACACACACACACACACACACACACACGCCTATACTGTTGGGAAGCTCAGGTTACCTCATATGAATGGTACACATTTACATTTACTAACACACTGACGCAGGCAGTTGCCGAAACATCTGTTTGTTTCTCCTTACCTGAAATGTGAAAAAGAATAAAAGAAGACCTAAAGAAATCGGAGTACGACGATCTGTGCAAATTCAAGATAACCTTTTTGATCACACACCCAAATAAAGAATGGGAGAGAGCTGTGTTTCTTGCTTTTTGTTAAACACATTTACATTTAGACATTCAGGGGACACTTTTATCCACAGTAATCAAGTAATCAAGCTACCTAGATTTCCAGAGTGTGTGTGTGTGTGTGTGTGTGTGTGTGTGACAGTCGAGTGCTGGAGAAGTGCAATGGAGAGGAGGACGGGTGATGGGGGTTGGTATATGAACCAACACAGATTGCAAAGTGGGTAGGTTTTGTGTTTGTTTTGACGCCATAAAATGAGGAGGCCAGTTTACACCCTTGACATTATCATAGTAAACAGTGGTTTGTTATTAGCCTCAGAACCTAGAGTTCAACGTCTGGGGAAGTTGCCCCAAGCCCTTTCCTTTCTAAGCGGCTGATGGCTGCAACTTTTAGCATTTTGTATAGGACTCCTATGTAAATGTAAATTCTATGTGCTCCTTGCAAATAAAATTGAAAAAAAAGGTTAATAACAAAACATATCTAAATTAACTTTTTTTTTCAAATACTGCCTGTGGGAAACCTATTGGGAAGGCCCAAAGAGATACAAGTTTTCCTGATCCACGCAAATAAAATGTGACATTGTATCTCTTCGGGCTTTCCCAATTTATTATTTGATAGAAAGTAAATTAAGATAGTGTTTAGATATGACTGCTGTCTGTCCAGGTGCAAACCAAGCCCATTCCTGGCACTTTACCCCACTAAATGGAACATCTCCGCTGTCAATCATTTTCTCTTTGACATTAATCAATTAATCAAAGTGATAACAAACTTTGGTAACAATTTATGGTAACACTTTACTTGACGGGTGAGTATATAACACATTCATAGCAGCTTTCATAAAATGCTCACAAAGCATTCATGACTGTTTCATAAGACAAGACTCCACCTTCATACGCAACCCTTCATAAATGTGGAAGATAGAATGCCGATAACCTATCAAAATAAAAGTCCAGTGGCCTAAAAGCAGCACTGCCATTTATGCTTGTAACCTGATCATGTCAAATCTGAATATTTCATGAATATCTTAGGAAGTCTACTTTAAATGTCACTTTACTATACAGGTTGCGAAGTATTCATAATCACTTATCTGAGTTTAACACTGAGAGGTAGGTTTAAAGTACTTTGAGATGACCTCAGTTGGACATTCCCCTTTTGAATGTGGGCAAGGTATAATTTTTTTTATAATTACCCCAAGGTGATATATTTTTTATGAAACATTTAAATTAGATGCTTGCTCATGATCTGATACAGCATTTGTCCATTACTCTGATTTGACTTGATCAGGTAACAGGTTCAAATCAAGGACTTCAATGCTTCTTTGAGACTATTGGACAGGAGCAAGCATTATTTATTTATTTATTTATTTATTTATTTATTTATTTATATCTGTTACCTGAATATGTAATATCAGATACATCAGGGTCCACAAATACTGGTCGGCTCTAGTTTACCTCTCAGTGGTAAACTCAGATGAATGATTATGAATACTTCGCAACCTGTATAGTAAAGTGACATTTAAAGTAGACTTCATAAGATATTCATGAAATATTCAGATGTGACATGATCGGGTGACAAACATAAATGGCAGTGCTGGACTTTTATTTTGATAGGTTATCGACATTCTATCTTCCACATTTATGAAGGGTTGGGAATGAAGGTGGAGTCTTGTCTTATGAAACAGTCATGAATGCTTTGTGAGCATTTTATGAAAGCTGCTATGAATGTGTTATGTACTCACAAGTCAAGTAAAGTGTTAACCTATTTATTTTCAGTTACCGTCATAACATAAGAATGACATGACACGTTGTCATGAATCTGTCATAAACTTTATACACCTATCATTTACGCTACATTTGCAATTATGCATTTAGCGGACACATTTATCCAGAGCGACTTTACATTTGTCAGTTCAGGGCAAGTCTCCCCTTAAAATAAAAGAAGTTTACCTAATTAGGTAAATTATAGCCTATTACATTTTTTATTTCTGTCTCTCTTTCTCACAATCTGGCTCTGCTACTATATCTACTTCAGCCAAACATGTCAACGCCAAGTAATCAGATGGTAACAGATCCCTGCTTCGACAATAGACATGATATCACCACCTATCTACTCCTATTTACAGTCTTTGTTGGAATGTGGATGTGTGTTCTTTAGCAGCGGGTTGTGTGTGTTTGCAATTTATGTATCTTGGCATGCCCTGGATGATGTAGTCCAGGTTTGACCAACCAGTCGGAGACCAAGAGCCACATATCTGACAGCAAAGAGCCACGGCACAGCCTACATGCAGGACCCGCGGAACCCAACGCTAAAGTGTGCGGCGCGGGACGATTGGTCCGGTACCTCTATTCATTTCAATGAGAAGCGGCCGTCACTTCTGCAAAGCATTCTGGTTAAGCGATGCGGCTAGGTGGACGCAAAAAAAGTTACGCCCGTGATCCACCAGCAAGCTAAGCGAATTTCGCACCGCGGTACCTCTATTCATTTCAATGAGAAGCGACCGTCGCGTCTGCAAGGCATTCTGGTTAAGCGATGCGGCTAGGGGGACACGGAAAAAGTTCAGCAATGCCCAACTATATGCAAATGAGAGCGATTTTCGCATGCGAGTATCCAATGACAGATACGCGATTGGGAGGGCTATCTTAATTCAACCACTCAACAGCAACTGTGTTTTGAAACACACCCACGACAAACAGATTTGCGAACATGAGCGGTGAGCAACTGTGTTTTGAAACACACCCACGACAAACATATTTGCGAACATGAGCGGTGTGGTGTAGGCTAATGCGAGGTGAAGGAGTTCGCTTCCCTTGCTGGTGGATCGCAGCCGTTACACCGCACCGCCGTTTCAAAACACAGTTGCTGTTGAGTGGTTGAATCAAGATAGCCCTCCCAATCGCGCATCTGTCATTGGATAGTCGCATGCGAAAGTCGCCTTTTTTTTGCACTGATGAAGGTCTGAGGACCGAAACGTTTGTGTCACTTTGCACTTGGTAGCACTTTATTTTTCTTTTCTTTTCTTTTTTGTTTGGATGGATTAAACCGCTTTTTCACTTGCAACGGCAAAATATGGTGTGCGAGTTCATCCTTGACTGACTGAAATATTGCCTAAGAACCAACGCACCCTCACGGCCAGAGTAATTGGCGCGACACCCTCTTTTGTCTAACTTATTTTTAATTTATGACATGCATGCCACTTCAATAACAAAACGAAATATTCACCTAGGTCATGCGCTTGGTGCTCCTCCTGTTTAAAATGAGCAGTTAATTCTGACGGGGCTCTGATGATCCTGGCGGGGCTTTGCGACGGCAGAACTTTAAAAAAAAAAAAAAAATGTCGCTGGTGAATGTTAAGCGCTTGATTGTATGTAATAAATGCATGAAGCATTAATAAATGCATGTGAGCGCAATCTAGGACCATCGACATATTTAGCTCATTTTATTTATCCCCAGCACTAGTAGGCCTACAAAATAATAGCCTAACCAACACCAATTCAGCAAAATAGATTTGTCCAAAAGTGGGTCCCAGCCAGTTTGCCGTGGGCCCGGAGCGACTGTTCCCTCTGCTCCACAGCTTATGCATGCGGTATTTTTGCGGGCGAGAGCGGGACATGATTGTATAAGTGCGGGCGGGAACGGGACAAATAAATAATTTTCGGTGCGGGTGGGAGCAGGAGTGCTGCAGGAACTGGACAGAAAATCTAGCATCGCGCAGACCTCTAGTCCGAGCTACCAATACAGGTCAAGACCTCCCAAGTCACAGACAACACCAACACAGCAGTGTTATTAAACAGTTATTATTTATTAACACAGAATAGTACTAAAAGAGCAGTTGGCATAAGGGAAGTACGAGACGTTAACTACCAGGGGGAGGGGCCACACACTATGCACACCAATCAGCTAACCAGCCCCTGATTTAGTTTAACACAGACACATAGGATCAATAATTTTGATAAATAACACACCAATGTCACTTTAATAAATACACAATAGGTTTCATAAATGCACACCCATAAATATGATCAATAAATATGCACACATATCAATTCATCAATAAAGTTCAACCCACAGCAGGAAAAATCACAGTGTAATTCACGCACAATTAGGAGGAGAATGGCAGTCATCAGGCAAGGATAGCGAGCAAGACACGCCCGCCCCCACTGGCATCAGACTATCCCCACCCAACAGTCCATTAGAGTAAGGAGAAACCGTACTGGTCGGGCAGGCCCTCCGACCAGTACAAAAAAAGTCAATTTTATTTGTGGCCAATAACTCACAAAGTCCAGCGAGTTCTATTAGCAGTCTGGCTCCATAGGCCCGCCCCCAATGAGTCTGTAGCTATCGGGGTTCCAGGGATACCCCAAAGACGTCACAACCCCACGTTAGGTTGCCACAGGAAATCACCAACTTCACACAGCTCCTCGTCCGAACTTCCGTATGTCCTCGATCTCCCGTCTCGCCCGCCTGCTTTTATAGGGAAAAACCCAACCCAACGCGCTCAGTCAATCAGTCAGTTAATTAAGTCATTATTGGCGCAGGGGAGGGAACACATCACTCGCACAGACTTGCAGGCCACTTGTCCAGGGCCAGTACAAAACAGACATTACAATACGGCATAACATTCTAATATGATAGACACAACACTTAGGCATGACATTGAGTAGGGAGTTTCCCGGTGTCCTGGCTAAAGTCCCAACCTGGCTCATTCAATCTGGCCCCCTAATCATCCCCCCACTGTAATTGGCTCATTCATCCCTTCTCTCCTGTCCCTTCCCTCACTCTCCACCTCAAGCTGGTGTGTGGTGAGCGTTCTGGCGCCGACTGTGATGGCTGCCGTGCATCACCCAGGTGGGTGCTACACATTGGTGGTGGTTAGTGAGGTCCCCCCTTCCACTGTAAAGCGCTTTGGATCAACTGAGTTGTGTTAATATGCGCTATATAAATACACTTGACTTGACATTCTAATATAACAGTGACACGACATACACACCCCAAACCATCTCTTCCACACACACACACACACACACACACACACACACACACACCTCTGCCAGACAGATAAATTGTGTCTGAAAAGGAAGAGAACACGCACATGCTGTCAACACACACATACAAACACAAACTTGGACATGAGCTTAAGAGCCGCATGATTCCGGGCAAAGAGCCTATTTTATTGTATGGAAGAACATTTCCGCCACATAGAAAAAATAAATAAAAAAAATAAAAATAATCAGAATATTGAGATAGTCAGGCTTGTGAGTCCATATCTCTCAATTATGAGATATCCTGGAATTCTGAACCAGAATATTTTCTTTCTATGCAGCGGAAATGGGCTTCCATAACTTTACCCAGTACAATAATAAACAAATAATAACCTTTCCATTCAGTAGGAACAAAATTAAAGTATACCTTCAATTTATTTGAAAACACCTTTGCCCCAAAGAAATCCCCTCCATAGTGTTTTGGCGCACCAGTGAAGTCCTTGGCCACAATTGTGATGCTGAGTGTATCTCCTACAAAGTAAGAGTCCTTGAAGTCATTAATCACAAAGGTGGAGTTGTCAGGACTGGTGCTCATGCTGGCGTTGGCGATCTGCTGGTCCAGTCCGCCCCACTGAAGCAGCCTCTGGATCTGGTTGGAGAGGTCTCAGGGCTCTTGAGTGTTCGTGGTCCGTTAGTTACTCCATCAGATCTGTTTCTGTGCAGCTGCACAACGTGAGAGGCTTAGCATCTCTCTTGTCTTCCCAAATGTATGAGTTGGTTATTAAATAATTTACCATAGATATGTAGGCTACTCAGACAGACCAATAGAGCTGATTTATGTCTTATAATAACGAATGTACAATAATAATAAAAAGTATAGCTGCAAAGATTTTGGCTGCTGTAGCCTGGCCAAAACGACTGCTCACTGTGACCTAAACGACTTGTCCGTTGGCCTAAACGATAGCAGGATGGCCTAAACGACTCTTGCCTAAACCCAAAAGGCCTAATCGACCTGTATCCCTTTTTCTAGTATCTCTGTAGTTCCAACTGGTGAGTCCATGTTAGGGAAGTGTGAGGATTATTTGTGCCAGGGCTGAAAAGGCTGAAGATGAAGTTGTAGCTCTAAGCTTAAGATAGGCCTACAGGCATGTAAATTCACTCAGACGTTGAATGCAACTGAGATGTATTTTGTGTGTCTGGTTTACAGCTTTACTGTGAGTCTTTATTTAAGCTTAGAAGAGCATTTTGGCACTTACAGCAAAGATCATCCGCTTGAATCCTCTCTGCTTACAGTGAAGGCAATCAGCAGTATCAGCAGCAATAAGCAGTATTTCTGACAGCAGAAGGATTTGCATGGCTGTAGCCTATGTCTGTCTGGTGCGAGAAGCCAGAAAGTTCAGCTGGTGTTGGCTAGTAGCTACATGGTAATGGGGCGGCGGCATATACTGGTCAACTTTTAGATTTTAGACATCGTGGGCGGTGAGGGGGCCCCAAATGAATTTCTGCTTAGGGCCCCATTTGGGCTTGGGCCGGCCCTGCGGTAAAATCCAGTGTCTTGAAGGTTAGGCTCAAATGAGAACAGATCATCATCCAAAGCGGGAGTCTAATCATTTTGTAGCCTACATTCCTGCAGCCCCTAGAGTAGGTCTACACTACATTCTCAAACCCTATATTCTAAACACTTTTTAGCTTTTGCATTGGAAATGCAAATGGTCAATGAATTCTAAACATAACAAATTTTAGTTGAAAAGGAATGCCATCTTTAGACTGAATCTTAATTGCAGCCTAAATCAAGTTTCTGAAAGTTATAAGTGCTACAAGTTAACGGAGATGGATGTGCATGGGCATAAACACAACACGTCATAGACACCAGTCCTAATCCAACCCAAATAAATATTGTGGTAACTTTAAGCGGACTACACCACCTCTTCTGATCCGATCAGATATCTAATCGGGTCAGGAATTCTGGTCCGCTCATAGTGTTTACATGGTTAATTTCTATTCTGATTGGGCTGTTCTGCCACTTTAGTCGGATCAGAAATGTCCATGTAAACGGGGCTAATGAAAGTGAGAAGACATCAGCTGTGTTCTATAGAATGTTTCAAGTTGAAGTTTCTTTGTGAACTTGTTTCTCCGCAGAGGCCATGAAACGTTAACAAATTAAATGTAAAACACGTTTCTGTAAAATATTATATTGTTGTGTTGGCAAGGACCCGTATAATAAACGGCTCCGGCTGCGCCGTCCGTCTCCGGTTCTTCCTCTCGGGAAGTGTTTTTCTATAATGACCAGCGGACAATACATTATCCAATATATATACATTTTCCAATAATATATATGTATGGCTCATATAGGCTATATAAATATGAGCTAAATTGTTGATTTAATAAAAATGTTTCTCAAAAGTCTAGGGCCCTGGTCCCCAAATGGCGGCCCCTGGGCCAGATCCGGCCCGCAGGAACCAAATGAGTGGCCCCAGCACCATCTGACTTACCAGTTTTTTCCATAAACATGCTTACAGACCTCATAAACATTAGGTCTATACAGGCACTCATACTATATATGAAGTTTAGAGGATGACTTTGTGATGTTCTAACTAGCATCCTTTCAACGTATGGTTTTTAATGTTTGCGGGGTTGGCCCTTGGCTAAATATGCTTGATAAAATTCGGCCCTTGAGGAAAAATAGGGTCAGGGTTTCTTCATCCTACTACAAAAGCCTGTCTCTGCACAGCAAAACATGCAAAATTTGTGCAATGGGCACTTAAAGCCACCCCACCAAACAAATGCTGTGAATTCAACAGATAGGAGTTTAAAAACAGAAATCCTGGAGTTTGGGGTCTAGAAAACCTGACAGTATCAGACAGAGTTGAAAGGGAAGATTTGGTAGAAGATCCTGAGATATAAGCAGTCGTTCTGGCATTTGTATTTCTTTGTTTAAGTCTTTCAGTCCTCTGTCCAGTCACACTGTTTCAGGGTGGAAGTGCGAGAAAAAAACATGCATGATTGATGCATGATTTGTAATTGTGAGAAGCTTTGGTAGTAGGAAGTGTAATATGATAATAGCTGATAAAATCAGATAATAGGAGCATTTAGTTTTGTGCCCCCATTTCCATGGCAGTTACAGTAACATTGCATTGTTACCTATTCTTTGAAGCAAAGAGGTGGGTGTGTGTGTGTGTGTGTGTGTGTGTGTGTGTGTGTGAGGGAGAGAGAGAGAGAGAGAGAGAGAGAGAGAGTCACAAAGATGAAGAAATTCACATTTGTTTGTTCACATTTGTGTGTGTGTGTGTGTGCGTGGGTGTGCGTACAGCATTGACCCTGAAAGTTGACGGGTCTGAATGGCTGCTAATTTAATAAAAGGAACACATTTGCTGGGATGCACTCATTGAGCCGTGGCAGATGTAACAGGTGTATCTATCTATCGAGGTCTATGGATACAGGTATGTCTTCAGGTGTGCTCTTCTTCACCTTGTGGACTACATTGATGCTGACAGGTACTTGTTTTAACTTCTTACGGTAATTTACACTGCTTCTGACAAGTATGCATTTTCACAGTAATTTACGAAGCCCCATATCCGTCAACTTTAATTTTAGTGAATTTAATTAATTAATTCAATCATTCATTAATTAATTAAAGTCCTGACTTTTGTGTAGGATTATCCTGAATAGATTCTTCTTCTATCTATTCAGGACTTCCCAATTTGTGGGTTTCCCATGTGCATTATTTTAAAGAAATTCAATGTTGACATGTTTTCAATGTTTCTACCCATTTTTTTTTTCAAGTTAGAAAAAGGGATAAATTCAATGCATTTCAATGGTAGAACGTTACTACCACGGAATGTCGGAATGTTCAGGTGTGAAATAAGCCCATGGGATAGATACTGCAAAAGGTGGATAGATGTGTCTACAAGTCTGCTGGGATAAGTCTTAAAATCAAAGACTCATTGTGTGGAATTGACTCCCTTGCCAGTCTTGAAATGTTAGTGATGTGAATTATGACAATCTTGTCAGGGTGATCATGCAATGTGTCTGTGTGTAGGCTAGTTGTTGTTGTACATGATTTCTATTGTCCCCTAATGACTTATATTCTATTTGCCAGACCCAGTAACTGCAGAATGTCTGAATCACAGTGAGTATTACGGGCATGACATGATTACCAATCAGGTCACAGAATCATGTAGACATTCTAGATTGGAGATGGAAGCTACATTTATAACATGTATACTGTAGCTGCCAGCAAAAAGTAGACCTGGTAACTAACATAAATGATAATGGTAACATTGTATTTGAAATTGTCTACATACTGAAAGGGTCATGAGTCTGTTTCAAACATGACAGGACACGAATCATAAACAGCGTTGGGAGTAACTAATTACAAAGTAACGAATTACTGTTATTAATTACATTTTGCAGTAATGAAGTAACATAACCTGTTACTTTTAAAATATCAGTAACTTAATTACAGTTACTACCTATAGTAACTAGACATTACTAAGTTACTTACAATTTGCACAGTGAAATCATATCTGAGCTTTATTCTGGTTGTTTATTCATATGAAATTGGTCAAGTCTGTTGCAGCATCTGACAATTAGGTTACAAATAGTTTAGATTGAGGATTTATGTGGACACATACCTCTCAAAAAACAACCTCAGTGTCTTTCAACACCAAATCACTAAATATTAATAATTAACCAAAGCCTATCTGCACCAGAGGGTAGGTAGGTAATGTGTCCAATGCCCAGTAGCCTACAACCCTGAATGAGACTGTGTTTCTGTGTAGGGGATGAGCAGAAGGGAGAAAATTAGGCGAGTAAAGTAACGAGTAAAGCAGTGAAGTTAAAAGGAGTAACGAAATTCAATTACAATTCAATGCAGTAACTAAAGTAAAATAACAACTTACTTTTTTGAGTAACTTACCCAACACTGATCATAAACATTACTGTAATGACACTTCATTCATGTTCATGACTAGTGTCGTGGCAGTTTTGGAAGTCCAGACATTATGTTTATAGTTAATGTAAGAATATTTTTCCTATAAAATAAAGTGCATCTTTATCTCATCTTTAAAGGCTATATGCGATTTTAGACCAGTGAATTGGATAGTGATTATTGTGTTTTTGTTCGAGGAACTATTGAAAGTCTGATTAGCATTATTGGAAAGTTTACAGGAAAGAGTTAAACATACAGTGTCTTTGTCTTGAAAGATTTTGGCCAGGATCCGGTGGCGTCATCCAGTAAGCTAACAACCAAACAAAGCAGTTATTAGGCGTTTCTGCCAATAATCCTCCATTTAGAATTGCATAGTCAATGGTGATCGCCGCTAACAAAATGTATCGACAGTTGAATGCGCTGAGAAGTCACAAATCGCGTTGTAATTCAAACAGTAACTCTGGCTAAGTCACGTGACCTAGCTTGCTTGCTAACCAAAACTACGATAGCCGGGACGCGCCCCTGATCTTGCATAGGCGGTATCTGTAGCCCTGTTAGATTCAGAGCCACTATGCGTTCGCGCATGCGCAGTTTTCTTTCTCTCTTGCTCCTCTAGTGACCTGTGAGCAACCCTTTTTCTGAACCGGACAACAGAGTTTCGATATAACTTGATATAACTTTGAATTAAGAACAGTATTAGTATCTAGCGTAATACTTTTTGAACACTACACTTTACTTTCCCTTTTTCATCCGTCAGAAGGAGTTTTCGTTTGTTTTGAACTTAAGAAGAGCTTCGGTGAGTTATTTTATCACGTTTGCTGAATATCAATGAGTAGTTCATATTATGGTGAATTGAAGACCATGAAAGCTCATAAAAACCAGTCGAAGTACTTATTGCACATTACACACCTTTATTTACTGAGTATAAGTGGTATTTCCACATTTTCTTTTGTTGTTTCATTCTAATCTATGAATGCACTTGACGTGCCTATCCAAAGCTAGTGTGTTCAGTTGAACCCACGTGTGTAGAATTAGCTTTGCTAAAATGTTGAAAATGGATGTTAGCTTGACGTTAAGTCGACACTTTAAGTGAACATGTATTGTTGTTATCTTTTCTTGTGAATTACGGGTATTTCGCTGAGCTATTTGAAAGTATACTGTCTGCTCAGGTTTGACTAGCCGTGTTGGTTTACCATCCGTTAGTGTGTGCTAGTTTCAGCTTGCTTCAGCTGAGACGCAGAGTAGCCTTATGTCAGTATTACAGTGTAATGCCTGTGGAATATTTGATGCTATAGCAAAACCTCTCTAAATGAGTTCTCATTGTGAAAATAGATAAGATTTAGTAATATTGCACATTGTTTTGTGTAGATTGGTTTTTGTTTTTTCCGGAATTGTTGAAGAAGATTTCCAGAAGATGGCGAGCCAGTCCTGGACCCGTGTCGAGAGCCGAGCCTGCAGCAGTCTGGCCAACTGCTGTAGGGTTTCGTCACCCTCTGCGTGAATTTCGCCTTACACGTGGATTACAGATAAGCCCCCCCCCAAACCACCTTTTCCAAATCTCATCTTTAAAGGCTATATGCGATTTTAGACCAGTGAATTGGATAGTGATTATTGTGTTTTTGTTCGAGGAACTATTGAAAGTCTGATTAGCATTATTGGAAAGTTTACAGGAAAGAGTTAAACATACAGTGTCTTTGTCTTGAAAGATTTTATATGCACACACACACACACACACACACACACACACACCTTGGTTTATGTGTGTGTGTGTGTGTGTGTGTGTGTGTGTGTGTGTGTGTGTGTGTGTGTGTGTGTGCAGGAGAGTGTAAGACGTATGGCAGTGGGGTGGTCCAGCCCTTTAATGGGAGCGCGTACCACGTGAGAACGTCCTGCTCCGTCACCCTCGTCCACTTCACACACCAGGGCGTCGACTGTGACATCACTGCCCAGCGAGGGAACAGCGGACTGCTGACCCGCATTGAGGTCGTTGTTAACAAAATCATAACCGTCATCCATGATGGCATTGTCTATGTGGAGTCCAACAGGTATAGTGGCATTACTTTGTAACCATGTCTTATTTCAAGGTCAAACACGTTGCTTTATTGTTTATTTACAATTTACTCATAAGCATAGGTGATTGTGAACTTCACTTATGTACCAATTGATGTTAACCTTGGGCTATTTAGAGATGACATGACAAACTGCATGTGCCTGTGTGTGTGTGTGTGTGTGTGTGTGTGTGTGTGTGTGTGTGTGTGTGTGTGGAGTGAATTCAGGTATATTGGATATTTTTGGTAATCTGACCTTTTCATCTCTGCTACTTTGCTTGAGCTGATGTGTGAGTTTGTGTATTGTTTTGTCTGTGTGTGAATTGTTTTGTGTTTGTGTATGTGTGTGTGTGTGTGTGTTTGTGTGTGTGTCTGACCCCACGCCCACAGGGTGTCTCTGCCGTATGACCACACCTATCAGCACGTGTTCCACTATGGCGTCCACACCAGACTGAGGAGCAAAGTCCTGCCGCTGACCGTCACCTGGCACACCTCTGCTCTGGGCATCGACTCTCTCTGGGTAGGTGGGGACCACAGGAGATACCAAGGACAATCCAGGGGGACCCCGGGGTCCACAGCACGTTGCCAGGGGGCCTGTGAAAAACTTTGCAACAAAATATAAATCTTCTCTTATAATATGGGGAGGAATTACTGCTCGTACACTTTTCTTAGGCATTTTAAAAATGTAGGCCTACAGATTATGCTTCCTGCACTGTAAAGTTTTGACAAATGCAATAACATACATACTTAAAACTTGTCTTATTAGCAAAAGAACAAAGAAAGAACAAATGGATACATATTTTGTTGCTATCAAGAGGGGTCCTTGCCAAATAATTCTGATCCATGAGGGCTCTCTGGCCCAATGAAGTTTGAGAATGCCTGATGTACACCATTAGAATCATAAGAAGGATGCTGGTTCTCTAAGTTTGTCCATTGTGATATTATAGCAAATGAATGTCATTGAGCTGCAGTCTGTGACCGTTACACATGATGACTTTATTTATTTATTTATTTATTTATTAATCTTTCTTTCTTTCTTTGCTTGTTTCCTTCTGTGTTTTTATTATTCTGTTGTGTTGTAGGTGCGGTTAGAGGGGGAGAGTATCATTGGAATGAGTGGACTCTGTGGGCAATTAAATATTACTGGTCAGTGTGTGTGTGTGTGTGTGTGTGTGTGTGTGTGTGTGTGTGTGTGTGTGTCTGCGTGTGTGCATGTGTGTGTGCGCATTCAACTGCCCTTATATGATGTAACGTGCATAAATAATCTTGCCTTGCTGTGTGTGTGTGTGTGTGTGTGTGTGTGTGTGTGTGTGTGTGTGTGTCTGTCTGTCTGTCTGTCTGTCTGTCTGTTGTAATACTGGCTTGAAACACAAAATTAAAGTTGTATAATATTTATTAAGAGTAAAATATTGTGAGTGTGTGTGAGAGAGAGAGAGAGAGAGTTATATTGTATGATGTTGATTGATGTAATGATTTCTTTTTGTCTTCTAACCTAGCCAACCCTACTCAGTTAGTGTCTCAGGCTGTAGCTCAAGACGACACCTGTGTGATAGAGGACTCACTTGAGGACCCCAACACAGTAAGACTGACTACTTCACTATGATTTACAGCAGTTTTTTGGTCTCTGTGTGTGTGTGTTTGTGTGCTCCTGCGTTACAGTGTGTGTATGTACTGTATGTGTGTGTGTGTGTGTGTGTGTGTGTGTGCTCCCTGCATTACAGTGTGTGTGTGTGTCTGTCTGTGCCTCTTCATGCACTGTGTTTGTGCGTGTTTTAAATATACCATGCTGAAAATCATAATAAATAATCATTCTTGATCTGAAACAGATGAAAGTGATCTTTTTTCCTCTGTCTCAGTTGTCTCTTTATGGACCTTGTAAAGTCACAAACACATGCGCGCGCGCACACACACACACACACACACACACACACACACACACACACACACACACACACACACACACAAGAACAAAGTGAAGAAATTTCATTTTCATCTTCCCTTCATAAGGCAACATGCTCTATTTAGTGCCAGCTCGGTCAGGTAAAGGAAGGTACAGGTAAGCTAAGCTCACGTGTGTCTCAGGTCTCAGGTGAGTGTGAATCTTCTTTTTTTCACCCTACCTGTACGCCCTCAGGAGTGCAGCAAGGTCTTATCCCATGCCAAGACCTGCCTGACGTCCCAGACCGATGCCTACCTCCACCTGTGCCAGCAGAATGCCTACGGCCAGACCAGCAGACCTCAGGTCACCTGTCCCTTCTTCTGGCACCTGGCACACAGGTGTGGTCCTGGCAGTGACGTTTGGGACCAGTGGCGACGCATCACTTTATGTCGTAAGTAACTCATGTAGCTTGGCGACCACACATGTATATGTAAAGAGTGATTGGCCACCAAAATCCATGGGTGTAAAGAAGATCAGGAGGAAAAGGAGACATCAGTAGTCTTGTTGTTTGAATGCTGGCTGTGGAAGAAGGAAGGAAATATGACCATACCTGTCAAACTCAAGGCCCGGGGGATTATCCAGTCCAGTCTGGCAGATTATACAAGAGTTTACAGATTAGCCCAGAGGATGTCATTTTTTTGTTTGTTTGTTTCTTTTGATTTGTTTATTTAATCCAGTATCTACAGTTGGTTGCAGTAATGCTCCTGTAAATTGGCTGCCAACCACCATAAAACCCTAAAGAAGAAGACGACAAAGAAGAAAATAGAGTTAACAGCCATTAGTTACAGCAGTCAGATTACAACAGTTGATGTCTGATTTTTGGGAAAGGGAAGACACTGGGACAGGTTTCAAATAGCACCTGACCTGAGTAGTCAAACTTCAAAGAGATGTTAGGATTATTTTATAATGTTAATATGCTTGTCTGTTTTTATTGGGTGTTTTTTTGTTTGTTTTGTTTTTATTTCTTTTTTTGTTATTTTTCAAACGAGTGTGTACTTAATCATGAAAACAAACAAACATTGTCACTGTGTGTGATCCTACTATTGTAATCACTGTCTTTCCTTTCTGGCTGTAGCTGAATCTCAGTGTCCAGGGCAACTGACCTATCAGGAGCTGGGAAATGCCTTTACACCCAGCTGCTCAAACCCCGCCCCCAGGTCATGTGACCAGGATGAGACCAGCACCTGTGTTTGCCCACAAGGTCAGAGGTCACTGCACTTTTCTATCAATAATGCATTCTCAAACTATTCAAAATGACTGTATATTACAGTGATGAATTTGTATCTGAGAGAGTGTCCTATAATGCATGTGCTTAAATTAACACTTCTCTACTGACCTCAAACTTGGGAATCGCTACAAAGTATCTCAACTATGGGTTAGAGAGTTATAGTAAAGCCAGGTACTATACACAGATAACTGCACCATTGTGAAAACAAAATCATAATATGATTTTGTGGACTCAATATCAAGGGCCGAGAACCTGTAGGGCTTAAGTGCCATTTTGGTCAAAATTATAGTTGCTAAATCTTAATAAATTTAGTGAGTTACTAAACAAAAAACTAAAATCTTAACTGTGAATATAGAGCCAGAGGGGGCATAACTGCATTTCACTGAAATGATAAATTATCATAATAAATTATTATTAATTCAGTAGCCTATTGTGTCATTCAGTAGCCTATAGTATAATGCCATTAAATGTGCTTGAAATAAGTGAAATCAACACGGAAAGTACAGCAGCAGAAGAGCAAACTTTAGTCTTATTGGGTTTGGTCTAAAGTTGGTGAAATGTCACTTACTGTCAGGGCGGACAAAACAGGACAGGCAAACCATGCAATTGCCTGGGGCCCCAGGCTGAGAGTGGCCCCTAAGTTTGACCATTTCAGTAGTTGTGACTTTAGAGTTAAACAACTGTAAGTTAAACAAAAATAGTTATATTAATAAAAGATGCTTGAAGATTATAATAATATGCGTCATGTAGGTGTTTATGGGAGATGAAGGGCCCCCAAGTCCTGTTTGCTTGGGGCCCCCAAGTACCCTGAAACGGCCTTGCTTACTGTATGCCCTAAAGGTTCTCAGCTCTTGGTATTTAGACAATAAGTTCAGAAGGATGGGAGCAGGCTTCACTCCAGAGTCTTTTTGTAATTTTTTAAGAGTGCTGGCCCAGCATTTATGCAGTTAAGATTCAGGAAAGGAGGCCGCACTATGCATATACACCTTTTATTCACACAGACGCGTTTCGGCGTTCTGCCTTCCCTTTTTTTTTTTTTTTTTTTTTTTCAGTGAAAAAAGTTTTTAAATACCCACACCCCTTGCACCCCCACATCATTAACCAATGGCTATACAATGACAATTAGTGCCACAATTGTCTTTAAAAAAAGTTTAAAAAGATCAGCTGATCTGGTTCATAGATAACAGCATAGCATGAAAAACATGGAAAACATTGGAAATGAACATTACATAATATTCTTTACAAAAAACAACTCAGTGACAGTTCTTCATTCATTCCATTGGGTATACATGTATTTAAGTTAAAAATATACCAAGCCTCCCTCTGTAGGAGGCGCTTCTCCCGATCTCCCCCTCTTGGAGACCGTTTAACCATTTCCAACCCCATGAACTTTAGTGCATTCGCATCATGGCCTACTGCGTTAAAGTGTCTGGCAACAGAAGATTTCTCGTCTTTTCTTCTAATTGCGCATTTGTGCTCAAACACCCTAGTTTTCAGGTGGCGTTTCGTCTTTCCAACATAAAATAATCCGCAAGGACATGTCAATAAATAAACAACAAATGTAGATAGACAGGTTATTCGGCCCTTCACTTTGTATGTTTTGTTTGTTGTAGAGTGTGTGAATGTTTTTTCAGTCATCATGCTGTTACATGCTGCGCAATTGAAACATTTAAAATTACCGTATGGTATGTTGACTGAAAACGGTAAAGAGGTAGCTGCGGGGAGATGTGACCTTACCAACTGATCTCTTAGATTAGGTGCTCTCTTATAACAGGTGCGTGGTGGATCTTGGAATGCATGGCCAATATTTGGATCACTTTTTAAGATGTGCCAATAACGGTTTACGATGTTCTTTAGCGGTAGGTGATATCTGACCATATGTGGACACAAATGTGACCGGAGTAGACCTATTAAGTGTCTGTCTAGGTGCGTGATTTTTCAATAAATCAGAGCGCTGAGTTGCGCGTACACGCTCAATGCAGTTTTCCAATTCTCTTGGATCGTAACCCCTGTCCAAAAAACGCTGGCACATCTCCCCCGCTTGTCTCTCAAAAGCTTCATCATTATCACAGATACGGCGCACTCTTAGGAGTTGACTATATGGCAAGCTCCGTTTAAGTGAGGGTGGGTGAAAACTTTGGTAGTTCAAATAAGCATTACGGTCAGTCTCTTTTCTATAAATTTCAGTGCGTAATGAGTTATCCACCTTTTTCACTAACACATCCAAGAACGGCATAACCCTATCATCACAATTCAATGTAAATTTAATAGACATTATTCTGGTGTTCACATAATCGCAGAAAGTTTGTAGGTCTTCCCTTGAACCTTGCCATATAAAGAAAACGTCGTCAATGTACCTATACCACAATTTTAATTGTTGCTTAAAAGGGTTGTTAGAATAAATGTGGTCATGTTCAAATTTCCCCATAAAAAGATTGGCATAATTTGGTGCCATTGGTGACCCCATGGCAGTCCCCTGGATCTGCAGGAAATATTTGTTTTGGAACATGAAATAATTCTTTGTCAACACCTCATGGGCTAATGATATTAAAAACTCTGTATGTGGTACTTCATTAGTCTCTAGGTAGTACTCCAAGGCTTCTAGCCCAGCTGTGTGTGGGATATTAGTATATAAACTCGTCACATCCATTGTACATAATAAATCCGTTGCTCTTACATCTCCGAATAAAGGAAGGGTTATTCTTTCATACAAAATGGGGTTTTCAGATATTTTGCGATGAGAATTTCCTTGTTTTTTGTTCACAGATGAGCATGTGCTACTGTAGTACTTCCTTGTTCTTTGTGCTCAGGTGTGTGTGTGTGTGTGTGTGTGTGTGTGTGTGTGTGTGTGTGTGTGTGTGTTATTCACACTTCAGATATGAGGTTTTTTTTAGATGGATGGATTTTGTGTTTGCAGTAAAATTCTGACAATGCATTTTAATCTGAATAGAGATCTAAATAGAGTATAATGTACATACTATACAGTAAGCAGGATATTCTGAGAAAGTTAGTGTTTTCTGAAAATAGTATGAAATAGTTTTTTTTTTCTCTTAGTGTCCATGTAAGGTAATTATGTTGTATGTACAAGGTAAATATACGGTAATAATGTGATAAAATATACGGTAAATATACGGTAATAATGTGATAAAATTTCACCTACTTGCTATCTCATTTGTGTGCTGGCCCCAGGTAAGGTGCTGAATGACCGTGCCGGAGGCCACCAGTGTGTGAGTGTGTCTGAGTGTCCCTGTGTGTACGGCAGCAACACCTACCTACCAGGAGCCCTCAGAGGAACCAAGTGCCAGACATGGTGAGAAATCACTGTAGTGCATATCAGGGGCGCTGTTAGAAACTTTGGGCCCTATGACAGAAAATCATTTTGGGCCCCCCAAACATTTAATTATTAAAATTTGGGGTTCTTGGTGCCAGGCCCTTAGAATCATCCTAACTCCCCCCCCCCCCCTAGTGGCACCTACTGTATGGTGCATATGAACCATAGGCTATATGAACCAAGTTCCAAAACATTATGAGGACTTTATTGTATATGATTCAGTGCTACACATGGTGAAAAAGTACCTCATATGAACCAAGTGCCAAACATGAGGAGGAACTGCTCTAGTATAGAGGCTCACTTTATAGAGTTACATAAATGCTGCCCTTCATATAAATATGCAGTATGCAATCCAAATTAATTTGAAGATGCCAAAATGATATAAAGACCTTAAAAGATTGAAATAGTCTAAACTTTGAAATATGTTGATGACATTGTAGTATACTCTAGGGATGCAACGGTACAGTGTGCCCACGGTTCGGTATGTATCACGGTTTTGGGGCCACGGTGACGGTACGGTTTCGGTATTTTCCAACAAAAAAGGGGTTGTAAAATTGTTCTTTTAATGCCTATATTCCTTATCAACCATCAGCCTATCTATCAGTCTATCTGCAATTTTCATTTGATTTCTTTCATAAATTGCCTAGTAGATAGGCTACTAGAGGGGTAGACAGAATAAAATAAAACCAACTACGGTAGGACATCATTGTTAATATTCTTGAAATGCTATGAAATGTCCTAAACTAGTAAATATCCTCCAGTAGCCTAGGCCTATTTTATTGTTTGCTCATTGCTGGTAGCCAACAACAGAATGAGAGGCCTTTTATTCCTAGTACTGGGAAACGGTCTGCGTGACAATGGATTGCATGACATCCCAAACTTCAGAAATTAATTTCTGAGTCTACTATCAGTGTCTTTACAACACCGTGCTGCAAAGAAGCTTGCAAATGTTAATGTTACAATAGCTGAACCTGGGGAGAGGACGTTTTTTTTCTGTAAAACGTTTAGCCTGTCACTTGTTGCATCCAAGCCCAGTCTCACCGTACTCGACATTTGATCTAACTCATCGCAAGATAAACTAAGCATTACAGCCCCTAGACATCCTTGCGTAATATTTTACATTAGGCGAGGTAAGCTATTTGCGGTAGCCTAGGCGAATTTGGGCGAGTGGTAAGTGCTATTTTCTGACAACCGGTGTAGTAGCAGGTGTTGTAGGCTATTAGACGCATTTTACTTGTGCTCTCTTATTGCACAATACATGATTAACTTAATTACACTGCATTTTTAAATATTTTTTATCATATGGGTCTCTAGAATGTTGAGGGAGGCTTCATTCACTTTCAATGGGCATCCTCAATGTTCGCAGGTCAGTTATTTTTGTATAATGACCGCTGAAAAAGTATAATGACTGCTGTCAATGGCAACAGGTTTGTTGTTTGAGATTCACATCTCTGTATCATCTCGCGCATAGAGATCAACAATGAAACATTGTTGAAAGTCAAAGGACATCAGCTGCGTTCTATAGAATGTTTCAAGTTTAAGTTGCTTTGCAAACTATTTGTTTATCCACAGAAGCCATGAAACGTTAACAAATTAAATTTATAAGACGTCTGAAATTTCATCTCGTCGAGTTGGCAAGTACCCGTATAATATGTGGGATAATGTGTGGTCCGCCGGTCATTATAGAAAAATGTTTCCTGAGAGGAAGAACCGGAGACCGACGGTGCAGCCGCCGGAGAGACACACACTAACATGGTGCAGTTGGCTCCCTGCTTCAGGGGCACCTGGTGAGAAATGAGGGGTTAGGTTTCTTCTTACCTATATCATTCTCCGTCTCTTGTGTTCTCCCTCTTGTGCAGCAAGTGTGTGAGTGGAAAGTGGATGTGTTCAGAGAACATCTGTCCCGAGAAATGCTCCATCGAGTCCCAGTTTGTCAACACTTTTGATGGCAAACACTTCAGACTCCCAGGCAAATGCTCCTATGTGGCAGTACAGGTTTGTATGCTCTTACTCTCTCAGTACTAGATGTCCTTACATTCTTGAATCTTACAGAGCAGTTGCTCCGCAAAATTCTAGAAATGTAAGGACATCTTGAGCGGTGGTTTGTTATTCGCCTCTTTTTATCACAAAGAGCAAATTAACAGAAAAAATGAGGGGAAGTTGTCACAGGCCCTTTCCCTTCTACAAGAGAAAGAGGCCTGGTTTGTTTGACCCTACATAACCCCTCGCAATCTTAATGAAACTTTGATAATGATGATAAAAATAATGATAACTTTTATATAGCACATTTCAAGATAACCAAAGTCACTTAACATTAAATGTAGGCCTGTGCGTGTAGATCATTATAAAAATCAGAAGATGAGTTGTTTGGTGATATTTTCCAACATATTAAAAAGAAATTCAATCAATTCAATCACAAGATTGAAAAAAAATAATAACAGCATTGAAAATCTGTTTTTATGTGGTCCCTGTGACTTCATTTCCAGCATTTCCATGGCTTTGTTTAGACTCAGAGAGTCTTTTTATTTCCTCTTTGGTGTGCAGGGCTTGAACTGGACTCTGTCAGTTCACTTCTCTGAGAGAGCCATCCGACTGGAGAGGGTGGAGCTCAAGATCTACCATGTAAGTCTAATGTAGATGCATTACGTGTTAAAGTGGAGCTCTGGAGTAACTTCAAGCATAGCCCTGTTCCACGAGCCTTCTAACAGCACTAGATAGCGCATGGAATGAAAGAATATGGAACAGCAAAGACCGTTTGGTCTGTGCTGTCCCAAATTCGGAGCAACACATTAAGGTCTGTTCACACCTGGAATTATATCTGTAAAGATAACTGTAACTGTAAGGATATTTCCGTTCACGCTAACAATGAATGAATTGATTAACTATCTTCATGCGAGTAAATTAATGTCTAAAATTCCATGGTGTTAAGCTTTTATCATTCTAAATAATTTGACCCAATCCACCCATCAAATCACTTCAATCCTAACACCTCATTTCTCTTCCTATTTGTTTTGCTCAGGAGACTTACATCTTCTCCCACTCAGGGGTGACCTTTCACCATCAGGAAGTCAGAGACTTGCATCAAACCAGTAAAGGAGGCCTTCCCAATCAGCTATTTAATTCAGAATTAGTATAGGTTTTTATATACAGTATATATACATTACTGTTATTGTTTGAACTCTAGACTCTTGTGACTGTTTGTGTGTGTGTGTGTGTGTGTGTGTGTGTGTGTGTGTGTCTGTTTCAGCGTTGGTGACTTTATTCTGGCAGTCCTCCATGTTTGTTCAGGTCCTGGCCATCTCAGGCCTCAATATCCAGGTGCAACTATCCCCAGATATTCAGCTCTATGTATCTCTGCCCCAAACGCTAAGTGGATCCACTGAAGGTAAACTGTGCTCCATCATAACAGACAATCATCAGCTCTTTATTGCGGTTGTACGCAGTTCCTTTGTTTGATTTTGAGAGTTCCCCCTCCTGCCAAATCCCACTTTGACCACTGAGAGTGCTATACAATACCATTGGCTCATGGTGCTTACTGTAACAGACATTATGAGGACAACGAGCACCCAAGTCACAGGTGCAAGGGGAAAAAAACCTTTATTTTGGAAACTTTGGGCAGATCCACAACTCATGGGCTCAGCCCAAGTTTCAGGAATTGAATTGAATCAAATTTGATATTTCCCATTGATGGTAATCCGATCTCTGTATCTTCTGTAAGACTCCTGCATTGTTTGCAAGATCTTAATTATCACTGGTTCACATGATGGGACTTGATACCTGGGCAAAGCATGGAGATGCACACAATGGACAGTATCACATAACTGTGTTCCCGTCATGACCTGGTTGTCAGATCTGCTTTGTGCTTGTGTGGCAGGCCTTTGTGGGAACTTTAACGGGAACTCGGGAGATGATTTTACCACCAGCAGTGGCATAGTGGAGAACTCTGCCCAACCCTTTGCCCTCTCCTGGGCCCTTGGGAGCTGTGATGCTGACATCAACACCCTCTGCATCAACATGGACAGTGGTGACCACAACATTCCATTCTGTTCTGTTTTAATCTAGAATAGATTTGCGGTTGTGATTTTTTATTTGCATTGAATTGTGTTTTCTATCAGTTGTAGTGTTTTGCACTTTAGGGTCACCTTGTATTCTATTGTATTATTCTATGCTAGTCTATTCTATCCTGTTCTGTTCTAGATTCTAAAGTGTATCACTGCTGTATAACATTCTACTATAAATGGCAACACTACACAGTTTAGCCAAGGATTGTTTATCATTCATCTATGGTTTAGTTTACCATACACTATACTGGTACAGCAGTCACCTGCCGTAGGCCAGAGGTCCCTCGGTTACTAGTGACAACTAGTGTTTCTCTGCCCCTGAGGCCCAGATGTTGCAGTTTATGAACCGGCTCCGCAGATAGTCTACTAAACTGCAAGAATAGGAAACAAGTATTGTAGGCCATTAACAGAATGATACTTCTTTTGAATCTCACCATTTCATTCATGTTTTCATTTCGGTCTTTCCCTTGCAGAGATGTTTGCTGATGTTCACTGCAAGCAGTTGAGAGATCCAAATGGGATCTTTGGGAACTGCCACAATTATGTGCCTTATGACCAATATTATCAGGTAGTACTTTAAAACTCGCTGTAAGATGTGGTCACATACTGTACATTTCACATTAAGTCTTTTCCCCCCTCCATATCCATAACACACATAAAACTAGAAAAGCGCTCAGGGAGCGCAGACCTCCGCCAAGGCAATGTGGTCACAGACACTATATAAATTCCAGATCATGTTCTTTATCACAGATCGCAACCAAAATCAAATCAGTTCTTGCTTGTCCCAATATACACATTGTCTGAAAGTTTCATCCAAATTTGTGCAGTATTTTTCAAGTTATCCTGCTGACAAACAGACAGACAGACAAACCAACGCTCATCTTCTGACATATTTATATTATACAGGAATTGCCTGACTCATACTGGCCAATGCTTTAATATTTCAATGTTTTATTATCATTATTTTATTTTAGCATATAATAAATACATTAAAGTTGAAATACAAGGTATTCTGTTTTGCAGGCGTGCATCAGTAAAACATGCCAGTGTCAGACGGGCCTTCAGTCGTGTCTTTGTGTCGCCCTTGGCAACTACGCCAAAGCCTGTGCTTCTGTGGGGGCGCCAGTGGGAGACTGGAGATCAGCAGCAAACTGCAGTGAGTTTCCATGGAGATTTATAATATTGCAACTGCGGTGAGTTTCCATGGAGATTTATATCATTCCAACTGCAGTGAGTTTCCATGGAGATTCACAACATTTTGGGCCCTATAATGCAGGCAGCACACCATGCCTTCGCGACTCGCGCAAGCTGTCATTGCTATTTTGTGCGAGCGCATGGTTAGTTTTTCTGTCAAATAATTCACGTTGTCTAATTAGCAAGTGACTTTGCGTCCTCGGAGGTGTGTCGAAGGTGTGGCTAGGCGCAAAGCGCAACAGATGCTGTTATACAGATGCAGAAAGGGATCCGCCACTGACTGGGAAAATTCGTCAGTCACGCATTCCTGAAATGCTATTTTATGGGCGCACAACGCAATAGGTAATGCAGTCCTCGTTCCAACATAACAATGAAGGCCACAACAATAATTATTACAATAGGAAAATCATTATGATGTTCAGGAAGATGTGGTTAACCACAATTTATTAGCCTGCAACAGAAAACGCGTGAGGATATAGGAAGGGGGGGACGTTAAATGGAGAATCAAGTTTACTTTCGCTTTCGAATGAATATTCCGAGATATCAAACAGGACTAAATCAGCTTCCTTCGTGTCTTGTGCAGCCTGTAGACATCAATTTAATATTACCATACCCATTACGGCCAGGGCCGTTGCAACAAGGCACGCAAACCAAGCAATTGCCTGGGGCCCCCGCTTCAAAGGGGCCCCCGAGAACGACAGATTGGGCAGCAATTCATAGCAGCGACAACTGTGTGACCGCCCCTTTAAATTCTATGACAAATCCTATGTTGAAAATCCCCCTTACGAGGCCCCATCCTTGGAGCCAGCAAAGATGGCGTCTAGTCTGTCAGGCGTGTCTGCTGATGCTCTCAAGTTTAGGGAGTTGTAGCAGTATTTGCCGTTATTTACTATTCACTTTTCTATGTATGTGGCTGCTAAATAATGAATCTGCAGCACTAAGTTGATTTTGATTGCTTATTGATGGGCAAAAAGAAGAAAAGAAAGATACTGTCCAAAACTATGTCAACGATAACGTTAGCCGACAACGTGAGCCAAGAGATGGATGTCCAGTGGTTTGATGCAGATAGCGCCCACGCCGCCCTCGCTCAACCAGAAGGTAGTCTCCTATCATTACCTGAAACGCCAG
>JAODXP020005182.1:22500-45815 GCA_027497455.2 Sardinella longiceps | reverse complement strand
GGAATTAACCATGATAGATTGAGAATTGAGCCAGGTTCAGTATCAAATCAATTGTGAATAAAAGCGGAACAGAAAAGAACTTAATCAAGGTTTGCTCAACATAGGCTACTGGATAGAAGGCTGTTGGGGTACAGTTTCATATTTCTTTCACAGAATAATTGTTTATGGAATAGTTTTCACAAACGTCAAACCACACTCAGAAGTGAGGTGTAAACTCAAGAAACTCAAAGGCCTCAAAATAGTTGGGGATGTGAATCACATCCTGTATGAGGAGTATGATTTGATGTCAGGTAGAATAAACAGGGTCTTAAATTGTAAAACTAGCAGATACAAATGCTCTACTGTTCAACTATCTATTAAACAGAAGGTAATGGTGAGTTGGGTAAATTTTATGAGGAGCAGACAGGCTGGGTGTGAGTGTGTGTGTGAGATGGGAGGATGGTCTTTGTGAAATGAGAAGTCAACGTGTGGATGAGTGTGAGGGTTATGTGCAATATTAAGGGACTGTGTATAATAAGTGAGTTTGTGTGGTACTATGGGACTGTTTCTCTACTTGAGACAATAAGGGCTAATCTAATCTAATCTAAACTGGAATTATATATATAAAAGTATTATATTTTATGGTGATAGAGGCATAGTGCATTTTTCCTATATCTGAGACCACTTCCTCCCTTCTGACATATCAAACTAACCATATACAGTAGCCTAGCCTACCTGATGATCTAATGGTTCAAAGGAAAAAGACACTAACACCCCCCACCACCTGTGAAACCACTATGCGTCCTTTAGCATGTCCTTCTGTCCAGTCCCAGTATATAAATGACCCTGAATGGTCAGAGACCCTCATTCTACTCTACTCTACAGGAGAAGGTAGGTAACCTCTGTTTGCTTGTTTGTTTGTTTGTTTGTTTGTTTGCATTGTAGTGCTTTTGTGACTAACTGACCCTCGACTTTAATAAATCCTACCTGTCTCTTATTATTGCTTGCCAAAATCTAGCAGGGCCAATCTCTTTCTACGCTATTCTCATTTCCCTTTAGTTTCCTGCCATTGGCCTTGTGCGTTCAGGATGCATCCTATCCTGGCCAATCAGCGAGCTATGAGAATGCAATGCGAGAATACGATAGGGCTTTCTAAAATTTAAACACCTCCAGCAAGTTTCTCAATAGCCAGAATCCCAGAGCCTCATACATAACGAAGCATACCAAATTTTCCATGACTCAACATTTCAGCTGCAGGGCATGTAAGCATGATAATAAATCAAATTGGTTTAACATACAGCTCTGCAAATATGATACTATGTATTATTAACAGTCAATAGCACAATATTAGGGAATGGTTACCTTATTTATTGACATTTTATTTACTTTGCTATTTATTCACAACTACGCTGTTGTTTTTGCTGCTTTTCCAAACTACATTCATGTACGCTTCAGATATCTATAAATTTTATATACATACTTCAATAAATGAAGACTTCAGATGCAAAACCTTCTGTCCATCTTCAAAAACTCAAAAATATAACAATAACCAAGTATTCTCTAGCAAAATCCAATTTGAAGTTTTCTATCCAAAAAATAAATTAAATAAAATCAATCCAATTGGAGATGGTAACATTGATCAAAATTATACAAATATGTTTCTGTAAATTCATCACATACAGTAATCACATAAGGGTTTGCATCATCTGAATTCTTATATGGTTCCTTGGTTGTCATATGTAACGGGTTACAATTAAATTCTTACTTGAATGCATCTTCACAAACACGTAAAATTGTGAAAACTATGAATCATGAAAATACCACTTAACAATACACATAACAATAACAAATGGCAGTGTACAATTTTCCTGATAATGTTGATTATTGATTCAAACCAGAGGCAATCTGTGCTGTGCTGAAGTCCCTGCTGACATTCACCATGAAGATTCAGTTCTTGCCATTGCTGTTGGTGCTTCTCCTGTCTGTCTTTGATACCTGCCAAGGATCATCTGTGTACAAGAGGGGAAGACCACAACCAGAACCAGTGCAGTTTGAAAAATTCCGCAACCAACATATCATTGGTGAAATGGATGAAAACAATTGTAGTGAAGAAATTAAAAAGAGGGGCATTTTAAAGGCGGGCAGTACCAAGTGCAAAGATATCAATACATTCATACTAGCTTCGGAGAAGATGGTTAAAGATGTTTGTAAAAGCCAGGGGAAGCCCTACGGGGAAGATGGCAACCTGGTTCAAAGTAAAAACACATTTCCAGTAGTGGTTTGTGAACTGATGTCTAAATGTGAGTACAAGGGTCTCAGTTCTTATCGACACATTGTCATTAGCTGTGTGAAGGGTTTCCCTGTGCATCTTGAGAGAATTTTTCAGTCAATATGACAACTGTTAAGCTCTCACATTACCCCAATTATGATGAATCTGTGCATTACTAATGTGATCTGCCAATCATGGTCTTTATGTGTTGTTCTAGCAGCACCACAGGCCTGATGTTCACCCAGTTGTGTCTATATGCTAAGGCCTTTAATTCAAATGATATCTACATGCTTTACAAAATAAACAGTTTCAAGTTTGCAAGTCTTTGGAAGAGGATTTTGAATTGTTCTGTCTTGCTTTTATACTAGGTCTACAAGTACTTTATCTATGGTAACAATAAAATCAGCTAGGGCCTAACACTTCATTTGATGGTGTCTATAGGGTAACATGAACTTATAGGGTAACACTTTAGAACAGGGGTGGGCAATTATTTTGGCTGAAGGGCCGCATTGGGCTTTAGATTTGGACTAACGGGCCGGGTGTTAACAGTCAAACGGTCACAGTAATGCTGTTAAATTGGCAAGTCTCAAACCAGTAGCCCCACTTTCTTCAGCGGCCATGTTATCATGCAGGTTTAAAAGGGTGGGATTTGTAATTCATGAATTCAACAAATTTGTCAGTCCTATAATCTAAGTCACCTTGGCTAAATAAGAAATTATTCTATTTTGGGAAGGCTCCACGGGCCGGATTAAATAGCTCAACGGGCCGCATGTGGCCCCCGGGCCTTAGTTTGTCCAGGTATGCTTTAGAATAACATGATTATAACACATGATTACAACACATTAATAACATTGATGAATATCACAATACATGTAAAATATGAATTGTTGTAAGTCGTTGTATAACGAGAAGACAAATAATATACAGTAGGCCAATCTAAGTTCACATTCCTCTAATGAGTTATTTGTTGCATGATTAATAATAATCACATGAAGATAAATGAAAAGGATTTCAACATGCCATTTTCATCTTTTGCAATCTGATACAATCAACACATTAATGATCACTTTTTTATATTTATATTTTTTATAACTACTTGTTATAACGTGTCAGTGCTTGACATGGGTTCACCGTCAAATTTCAAATGACAGGAATGGTATTTTGGCACGAAATTTGTTTTGGAACATCCTAGAACAACACTAACCAGTCAGTGAGTTGCATTTTATCTGAAATGAACGTTTAAGGTTGTTTTAAGGACAGGATTCCAAGTGCACAAAGCTAACTATTCTGAAGCAGGTAGGCAAAGGGGAAATTCTAAATTAGCCAAACAGCTGAGACAGGAGCAATCGTAAAAATGTTGGTGTTGACTATTCTAATACATCCTAACAAATTGATTTACTCATATAAGAAGCACAAGTGTAACTCACATATGTAATAATCTACCATATTTAGGCCTGTTTGTGTTTACACAACTTAAGCGGCATGACAGGGGAGTATATCTTTACACCTAACGAGTCACATTACCAACTTCAGCCAGTGTGTGTGTGTGTGTGTGTGAGAGAGAGAGAGAGAGAGAGAGAGAGAGAGTGTACAAAACCTGAGCGGCTTGAAAACTGAGTATATTTTTAGACCTAATGACCCACATCCTGCATTCTGATGAAGTGTCAGTCTAACACCACCTGCATGACTTTTCACTCCTCACATCCTGTTATCATAACACCTCGAACCGACACTGGTCTGTGGGCCATGTTCTTCAAGGTCAGCAGGTCACTGTGGTCATTTCAGTTAACAAAGTTGATGGTAATTTGCACAGCAATACAAGACACTGTATTTGTGACATATAAGCAAGTACATAAATACATACAGTAAGTGTAAGTATAATTCACACAGTGGGCAGCTTTGATGTTACAGGAGTTTGGAGAACAGTCAGCGATTAGATACGGATGTGTCTGTAGCCTCAGTTAAATTTGCTTTTCCCCCTCGAATTCACTGAACAATGTTTTGAGCGGACATTAATGTTTGATGATATCAGTCAAATTTTTGAACAACATTCACCTAAACCCGTTGTTCATCAGTCAATGTGTTGCTCCTCAGGTCCCTCATTGTGTAATGTTAACAGGCAGACAACCAACGACGGGAGCCAGCCCTCTGGATAGCCCTGTCCTGTCATGTTTGGCAGAGCTCCTTTAAGATTTGACCTTGTGTATCTCTCCATTTGTGGATTATTATGCTATATAAGCAAGTACAGTACAAATGTATGTGTAATGCACAGTGGGCAGTTGATGTTCCAGGAGCTTGTAGAATATTGGGGGGGGGGGGTTAGATGCAGAAATGTTTGTATTCTCAGTAAACTTCTACTAGAACAGTGCTTCTTATTTCCCCCTCATTTTCTCAGGGTGATAGAAAGAAAACTTACAGCGGTATTTGATAATGGTGTCAAATTTGAATTGAGGGTCCATTTGCTGGCCTCCCTGATGACCACTACCTAAATGATGACCTTCAGCGAATGAACTCTAATGCCACCCCAACTATTGACTCCTGAATCCCCTGACTCTTCTACCCTATTGGCTGTCCCACAAACTATATTTTTCCTACCATCTAGTAACTCTCAGACAACATTCTGTATTCATGTTGTTACTCCGTGTAAGACATGGTCAATCTATGTATCAGACTACCGACTGTACGGATACTCTATTAGGCCCCCAGCAGATGGGTTGAGCCCATGAGGCGTGGATCTGCCCAAGGTTTCTTCCTAAAAATGAATTATTTGTAAGCGAATTAAGGGAGTTTTTCCTTGCCCCTGTTACTCATGGGTGCTCCCCCTACTGTCTGTAAAGTGCCATGAGGCAATGTATTGTATTTGAGCGCTCTACAAAATAAATTCAATTTAATTTAATTTGTTGACAGATGTGGAAAGACAGATGTTTTGGCCAGAGTAAGTGGCATACTTAAGGCGGACAACTTATAACATGGCTCAGAGATCTTGGCAGTGTGTGTTCAATGTCCCTAAAATATCAGACCCAGGGCACCCTCTAGTGGCCGGTAGAGGAATTACAGTGTGCTGGCAGTTTCAGACATTTACATTGGCTTACAGTGAGGTTTTTTACAAAGTTATTTCATAGACTCTCTAAAACTTTTTAAATATTCCCCTGACTGACATTTGTTCTTAATTGCTGTTCTCAAGCATTTTGAGGTTTCTTTTATAATAAGTGTTTTGTCCGATGGGAGACTCGCTTAAGAAAATACACTGCAAACTAATTATCTTTGGAGAAGATTCTGTTTAATGCACAAACAGACTTCATATGCATGACCAGTCTGAACTCAGAACGTAACAACTGAATATTGTATATAAAAAATGACCAAATGACATTGGGTTCATAGGTAGAGTATGAGGAAAGTGTATTTATTCTTAATGTGATCTTATATACAAGCAAGTTACCATGAATATCAGTAGCTATCTGTGATCATTGACGGGACATCAACATAGCAGGTAGACAGCAACATGTACAGAGCACACATTTTCAACAGCTTCACAGACAACAGGCACAGAAAGGTTGTCTAAAATGAGATAGAATAAAATAAAAAGTAAAAAGCTCAATAAACAACTAAACCAAACACAATCTGTGCTGTCCTGTTTCCTTTATACAGCTCCACAATTGTATGCAAGAAATGAAATTAATTAACTGATGTTGATCTGATTTGTACTCTATATCTACGCACTACAATTATCCTGCTTTCATCAATTTCTTTCACTTAGCAAGTCAAACTATAAACATATAAACTATAAACTTTATAATAAGGGTCCTCTATAAATGGTTATTAAATAGCTTATTAACATCAGTAAGTAGGCTAGTTATTTAACTGTTAATAAATAACAATTAACAGTTATGTAACGGTAATTAACAGACATAGTTAGTAAGTTAGCAAGCTAACAGTTAGTTTACAGTTTGTTATGGCTAAATTAAAATTTGGTAAAACTTGATGGAATTTATTCATCTCATTGATTGAAACCACTAACTTTTCAATTAACATCTAACTGATGTTAATAATCTATTTAATAATCATTTATAGAGGACCCTAAGTGCTACCAAATGTCCTTGTGGCTTAGCCCTCAGCACTAGACTGAAAAGAGAAATCCAGTGTGAATCAGTCAATAGCCCTGTTGTTACAGGTACCTGAATGCTGTTTTTAATTAAAAGTATTTGATGCTACGTAGACTGAATAACAATCCTATTACTAATGCTGACTGAATGGGGCATAAAGAAATGAAATGGAAAGTAAGGTGCTATGACCCATTCACAGTGTTAGTTGCTGGTTCTTTTTTTTCTAAAGATATTTTTGGGGCTTTTTGCCTTTAATCGGATAGGACAGTATAGAGGTGGATAGAAAACAAGTGGGAGAGAGAGATGGGGTGGGTGGGATCGGGAAATGACCTCGGGTCGGACTCGAACCCGGGTCCCCGGAATAATGGTATGACGCTCTAGCCCACTGAGCCACGGCACCCCCGTTGTATCAGATTTTCTTATTCTTTTTTCCACCTACAGCACTTGATGAGTTTGAACAACCTGGCTAAGGATTGATTAATTTACACTGGATTTCTCCTTTGAATACTTTGGAAAATACCACCCAATGAGACAAGGACAAGGCAGAGATGTGTGACTTATGAGGGTACTGGGTCATCTGTCTTGGGTACGTGGTCATCTGTCTTGGGTACTGGGTAATCTGCGGGCCTTGTGTGAAACTGAACCTTAGAAAATGTTGGGTCATCAGCAGAGCAGTCGGGGGGACGCTGGCCACAGGCATATGCTGTGTCATTGCAAGGCATTATGGGTGATTTCACAGAGGCATATGTTGGCTCAACAGGAAACTCCCTGGTTGGTTGAATGTTAAAGTATGTAGCGTCGTTGCAAGGCATTGTGGGTAGTTGAATAGTGGAATATTCTGGCTCACTGGAGGGATTTATGGGTAATTGTGTCTTATGGGTCGAGTACGTGGCAGAACCCTGGTTTATGTCTGTGGACAGCTGAGCGCTGGCATACACACTACTGAGTTTGACCTTGGAGGTGTTTGCGTTGCCAGGGGTCAAGGTCACCTGAAGAGTGGCGTATCGGGGGTCATCGTAGATCACATGGGCTGGTAGATGAGTCTGGGCACAGGGAGACGAGCGGAGCGGAAAGCCAGCCACCTCATACCCAGCATCAACATCAGCAGCAGCAGCAGAGGCAGCATCAGGACCAGCAGCCTGAGAGAACAGGGACAGCCAATCAGAACATGAGAGAACAGGGAGAGCCAATCAGAACATGAGAGAACAGGGAGAGCCAATAAGAACATGAGAGAACAGGGAGAGCCAATCAGAACAGGGGGAACAGGGAGAGCAAATCAGGACAAGATCTTACTGAAGTGACAGCCAATCAGAACATGAACTTATGACAATTACTGTATGACATAATGACAGCAGTATTTATTTATTTGTTTATTTATTTTGCACAGTTGTCATTGTCGGATATTTTTAATTCATTTGATGGAAGGATTCATTTGGATGGACAAGGAGGACAAGCCTTGGTTCTCACCTTAATGATCTGACCTCTTAGTGTCTGTGGTGGATCTGATGATGATGATGATGATGATGATGATGATGAGACAATAGTGTCGGTAGAGATAACAAAGAAAACAAGATTATAATGATGATAATTATAAAGAAAAACCAAATCACACAGAAAGTTAGGCCCAATCCCATTCTTCCTCCCTGAACACAACCACTTGGTTTTGAGTGCCCTCCAAAGTGAGACACCCCTCAATTATGAAGGGAGAAGTGCAGCGGTCATAATCTCTAGGCCTAACAGGACAGCACTAAGATAGCAAAATGTTCACCTAAATTTTAACATAGTACAGGATTGCCAAAAAAATATTATATTCTAAATGTTATATTTTTGTATTTCAGCCAGAAAAGCCAAATTTGTTTGTCTCCAAACCAACACGCAGAAGAAACTTCACTTCAACAGTAATTTTATCTTTACTTCGTTCTAAGTCTGCCTCTCACCCCTCTTCGTTTGAGGGGGTTATTCTAAAGGCTGAAAAGCACTTTCCCTTACATTTACAGTACAAGTATTGGGACACCATACCCTTACATGTAAATGTGCAAAACTGATTTCTCAACTAGTCCTAATTAATGAGATATAACATCATGATTAGTGTTAATCACTCAGTATTTTCATTATTAATACACAAGAGTGATCAATAGTGATGTGGGGATTGGTTGAAACAATTGTGCAATGACTATGGAAAACAGGCAAGCACATACAAGAGGGGCAGGATGTTCATGTGCACTTATTATTTCTTAAGATTACATTGCTAAGAGATGCCAAATGAATGCACAGTTGCACACATCAACTGTTGTGGTGTGGACAATATTTTGTGTTACAAATGTATTTAAAAACAAGTTTGCACTGACTAAGGAAAAACATAATTATGAACTTGTTTCTTGTTTTACATTGTGCAAAAGAAAACTGAGAGTTCAGAGTTGTTTCTGTGTGCAAACCAGGACAGTATCATGTGATCAGTCACTTACTGTGGTCTCGTCGTTTCAATTTCCTGCAGCCATAGAAGACCGTGAGCCCTATAATGAATACTACCGTTGTCACACACACACCTGCGAAAAATGCACCTGAGAGAAAAAGAGTGGCTTACTGAACAGCTGAAGTTTTGTTATCAGAACATGTGTATTGATTGTCACACTTATGCTGGTGATTTAGATTGTTTGTGATAGGTAATACGTTTCTGAAATAAGACCACTATAACAGCTTACTATAACAATAAAGTAAATTGTACAATTGCAGCATTGAAATAAACTGTATAGTCTGATCGCGTACGACAGACCAAACTCAATCCAGGGCGTAATCAGTGGCTGTCTTACAAACTGCCTCAGCATGCATTAGGACGAGGACTAGGATTAATCAGAAGAATGAACAAGATGGCAACTATTCACATTCTGACATCAGATATCAGTATTTATTCTCACCTGATGAGGATGATGAGGAGGAAGAGGAAGATGAGAAGTAGGATGATGATGATGATGATGGTGGTGATGATGGCAGGGAAGGTAAATATGACATGGATGGCGGTGCGCTTGAAAGGTTGTTATCTCTAAATCTGGGTGCTTTTGGTGTTGATAACCCTTGATAAGGAGTGACAGAATGAAAGGTTTATTTGTCTCTTTCCCTCTTTAAAAATACCAAATAAAACGTGACGAAAGCAGTATTTCATTAGGAAGCAGTTTTGGAACATTAAGGAACATAAACACTTTGTGAGTTGCACATTGCTCTCTCTCTCTCTCTCTCTCTCTCTCTCTCTCTCTCTCTCTCTCTCTCTCTCTCCACACACACACACACACACACACACACACACACACACACACACACACACACACACACACTAACAATGTAGAAACACTAAATGAGTGAGTTGAGGAGTGTTCACCTTTGAGAGTTTTGTACACACACCAGCAGATACCAGTGGGCCTGCCTTTGTGTTTGTTACTAGCAAGGCCATCAATCCAGCTCTGACACGTTTTATTGGATGATGGAGGGAGACCTAAAACAGAGTGAGTGAATCTCAATGTCCCCACGGCGCACTATTTTACATCCTTTAATTGAACTCAAATTACTCAATGAACTCAAATGTATCCTGTTTGCTACCCCAATTTCAAATTCAATCTCAAACTCAATTGAAAGTCATTTGAGTCATCCACAAATCATTTCAACTTACGTGGGTGCGCTTTGGTAGGTGATGAGCGTCTCCATATGCACTTGTAGCGTTGGATGCAGAAGTCTTTCATGTTGTCTTCAAAAGGCTGAAAGATGCAGGTTGTATTGACCATTTTCTCAATGCACGTGCCAGCATAGCAATAGGGACTGTCTAATTTTTGACCTAAAACATCAAGTGAACAGTTCAGATGCAAAACTCTCTATTCTAGTTTATTTTCAGAAATATGCATGCATAATATGCAAAGATTTGGTTGGTCGTATACTGCTAGGTAAATTCTAGCAAGTTGCAATTTGAATGTCATTATGAAGTACATACAATGTACAAATCAAGCCAAAAACATCCGATTGGAGCTGGACTGATTGTAAAGTTGATCAAAATTAACAAATATATTTATTCATGTATGACCTTTATCTATAGTTTCTTTTCCGACTTTTGTGCACTGGAAGGTGCTGCTTGGACTGCAGTAGCTTGACTCCACGTCATCTTTTATAATGTCATTAGTCTGTTGGGTCCCAAGCACTGTGGCCAGCTTAGCACACAAACCTACTGAAGAAACACAAGATACAGTATATTTCCTTTTTTATGATATGTTTTCTTTCAACTACATCTGCCTGCCTAACAAAAATGGGTTTCATTTTCCAGCAATTATGTTTATTCACTAAAACAGTCAAGCAGTCATTAGGCTTTTCAATTTCTAAAGTAATAAAATAGTAATAAAAAGGTGTGGCTTTTTGTCCATTTTCAACATTACATCAATGTTCAGTGGCATATATGCATCATATATGCTGCAAGGGTCTGCACATCATAATATCATGCAAATAATCACATAAACACATTTTTGCAACATTGTTTTGTTTTTTAAACCATAAATAATATTAAATCTTAAATTGAATCTTAAATTCTAATTCTGTCTATTAATAACATATAATCTGATTGATGCTGTAGTTTTAATTGAATTTGTGAGAAATTGCATGGCTCTTACCAGAGATCAAAGTCAGCGTGAACCTTAGGACCCCCATCATCACTCAATCTTCTAATGGAAAACGACTCTCTTTACCAAATCTTCACCAAAAGCCCCTGTGCAAAATCACACTTCCTGTGAGCTTTGGTCTCTTCCTTCATGTTTCAGCAGGCTCAAAACACACACACACACACACACACACACACACACACACACACACACACACACACACACACACACACACACACACACACACACACACACACACACACACACACACACACACACACACACACACACACACACACACACAACACGCAAACTTTATTGTCAATCAAGCTCTACAACAGTACATTGCAAGCAGACTGAAATTGCATTTCTCAAAACTCCAAATGTGCAAGTTAAAATTAAGACATACAACTATGACATCACAACTCACTAGGACATGAACACATAAAGACCCACACACACACACACACGCACGCACGCACACACACACACACACACACACACACACACACACACACACTTCCTTACTACTAAGTACTTTTGGTAGCACTTCATCATAACTGTCTTCTATAAATAGTTTATCAGCATCAGTAAGAAGTGAATTAGAAAGTTAGTGGCTTCAATCAGCCTGTGGCTGGCATACGTTACACTTTAAGATGCAGCAGAGGTGTGATCACTGCGGCGGATGCAGAGGAAACCAGTAGTAAGATCTTGGCCTATTTAAGGGCTTGTGGTTTGGCTGCCTCCGCAAGCTGAACGAAGCTCTTCTTCCTACTTGCTGTATTAAATTTCATTTATAATACAGAATGATATTTTCTCCAGAAACTAAGTGTGGAAATGCAAACAACTGGATTTTTGGTTTACAATGTATTTGGCAGTTCCTTGCAGGTTCTGGACATCACAGAATAGGACCATAATATTTAAATCTGAACAAATACAGTATAATTTAAATAACTTTTCCTTTTTTTTTGTTGAGTTATACAGCCCCAATGCCCATTGTCAACTCATTTAAATCTTACAAGTACTATGACTTTGGTATTACAGATGCAAGTAAGACACCAAAACAGTGATCTTTCTGAGGAATTGCCTGTGGTGTGTGACATCTTTAAACAGGACTGGATTGGGTCAAAACAATCATCCTGAATATTTGCTCATGATTTAACACAGATTATATTTACACAAACAAATGAAAATGAACATGCTTTTGGTTCCAAGGTGTAAAATATGAATGAATGAATACATCTATATGATGTGTATGACTCTGATTAACGGCCTATTTATTTTCATTTGAATTCACAAATTTTAGCCTAATGAATAAATAGATGCATGATAATTCTCGGGCAGAAATACAGTATAAAGCACATGTTGATACAGCTCAGGAAAGCACAGTATAAAGACCACAAGAGGGCAATATTTCCGTAAAAATAAAAGTCTGAGTCAGTTCCTGAAGTCAAACTGACAAATACAATACTGTAAAGCCACTATCGGTACAGCATTCAAAATTGCATCAAAAACTCAACATTTTGAGTTTTTTGGTCTCAGGCCTGTAGTACAACCTGGCCTGACAGTTATTTGTGGATCACCTCATGGACTTGGTCCCCTTCCCCTTCTCATCATATCCAGAACGCCACTATAACATTCCAGTTCCATTCTCATCATATGTAGAATGCCACTAGAACATTCCACTGTTCCCCCTCTCATCAAATCTAGAACATCATTAGAACATTCCACTGTTCCATTGTCATCATATCTAGAACGCCACTAGAACATTCCACTGTTTCCTTCTCTGGACACCCGTAACCAGAGGTGTCGAAAGTATTCACTTTCATTACTTAAGTAGAAGTATAGATACTAGTGTTTGAAAAGACTTCAGTAAAAGTTGAAGTATCAACTCAAACTTGTTACTTAAGTAAAAGTATAAAAGTACTAGTTTTAAAACTACTTAAAGTATAAAAGTAAAAGTAATTTTAGAGAAAAAATGCCATATAAGGCAAAAGGCTTAGGCCGTGCTGCATGGGCCTACAGCGCATTGGCAGGCCTTCATTTCTAGATACAGTACATAGCCTAGTGATAGGCCATGCATCCTTTTGTGGTATGGGATAATGGTACATGTTCTATGGCAGGGGTTCTCAACCTTTTGCAAGCTGTGTTTTAAACAGCAATATCAATAGTAGACAATAGAAAAAAAATTAACATAGGAAATCTATTGAAATAGTGTTTGAACTAATCTTTGAACTTCCCCTGCTCATTACTGACTTTGCTAAACTCACTTATTGTATTCGATACACTATTATATGCATAACTGCCACAGTAAAGGGAAAGGTCTGAGACACTCCAAAACCCCTCTCCCTTTCCCTTCTCCCATCAGTTGTGTGAGACTTCAGCACCACCTAAAATGAGGGTGCTCCATTTCTGAAATTGGGTGATAGAAAACTTCAAAATGATCTCACAGCAATCTGTGAAATGAACACAATTCTTAATAAAAATGCAATGGTGGGAGCACATCATTATAGACTTTTTTGTGATGGAAACACAAAAATTACACCCACTGAAAGTCAATGAGACACAGCTCCTCCTTCCTTCCTAATAGGCTACATAGTCAGCTTTCTCTTTTTAGCACAGAATTCTTTAGGCTATTTATAATTGTGTGACAACAGTGTAACCTGCCACTGATTGTGTTTGGAGAAAATATATTTTATTTCAGTGAGTGAGTCCAGTGGGTGTGATTTAAGTGTTCCAATCATTAAGTCTACAATAATGTACTCCCACCACAGATTACAGTTTTAAAAATTGTGTTCATTTCACAGATTTCAATGAGATTGAAAACTTGAAAAATGATCTCTGCAACTTATAGGTCTATATTATAATGTGTGATGATCTTGCAAGTTCAGCCTTTAACACTAGATAAAGACATACCTTGCCTAAATATAGGTGATCTTTATACTGAAATTAAACCCTCTCATTCTCTAGCAAGTACGTTGCCAATGATACCAATGGATAGATCTGGTTGTCTAGTTTAATTTAATACCAAATACCTCGATTGGAAGAGCAGATATACCCATATAAAGCTACGAAAGACAATGAAGCAAAACCGGCGATATGTTTTGAGGCATAGCGCGCGCAAAAGGATTACTTAATTGGCGCGTCTGAAGAATGTTAAACTTATTTTCGTCTCGAAAAAATTACCGAGGTACAGACCTCGGTGTCCTCTATTGTAGCTACGGCCATGACTATAACATGAGTTCTAGGCTACACGTTTTTATGTTATGCAGAAAATTATCCTGCAACTATTAAAATGCCCAGCAACAGCATTTCCAAGGTAAGCGTAACAATCGCTACTTAGATGTAAAATGAAAATAGGCTGCGTTAATAGCCAAATAATCGTCTTCTTGACAGTAGGCTATGTTGCAGGGATCCTAAATTTAAATGAGACAATTTGGTAGGAAGATACTTATTCTAGACAGGTGCTTGCTTTCAAAGCAGCAAAGCTTGCAACATGACTCTTCCTAGTAGCTTGGAGAGGAAAGATAGAAAAGCATTGCGGGCGATTCTGCTCAAGGAGGTTAGCTGCGCTGCATCTAACACGCACACAGTGCGTGCACAGCACCTAACAAGCAATTGAAGATCCCAAAAGAAAAGTTTGAACGATGACGAGACGAAATAAAAACATGGCGAAAGAAATAGCAGTAACGAGGCGATTTTTAAAATGTAAGGAGTAGAAAGTACCGATACTTGCATGAAAATGTAAGAAGTAGAAGTAAAAAGTAGGCAGAAAAATAAGTAGTGGAGTAAAGTATAGATACCTAAAAAATGTACTTAAGTACAGTAACAAAGTATTTGTACTTCGTTACTTGACACCTCTGCCCGTAACCCCTCACAAAACTCCCCTCACAACTTTGTTTTCGAGAGCCATTCAAAACTTCGCACAAGTCCTTTAGTTCCTCTAAGCACAAAGCCGTGGCATCAGCAGCAAATGTACTACTATAGTCTCCCCATTGGCCTGCTGTTCTTTAGCAGCCCTGTGAAGAGGCCATTGCTTTTGCTGTAGACTAGAGGGGTTGGTACTGTAGAGCGCTGCCAAGTCGCGGCCGTGCGAAGGATGATTGCAGTCGGGTGCGGTGTGCGGGCTGTACCCCTGTCCCCTCTACCCCCCACCTCTACCCCTGTCCCCCCCCCCCCCCCCCCCCCCATGGGCCTGGCGCTGGCTGTCCAGGACGTCGGTCTTCATTGAGGCCGGCCAGTGGGGTCGCGCTGGTCTGGGGAAGCTGGGAGTGTATTTTCAAATCAAATGGCATCTCCTGGCCCCAATTCCAGTGGACAAGTGCCCTCAATTTCAGCTTAGCAGCAAACACTGCATACTGGGCACAATCTCCCCGAGCTCGGGGAAAAGTCTTTCTCTCTCTCCCTCCCTCTTCCTTCCTTCCTTTCACTGTTCTTTTCACTCTTTCTTCTCCCCCACACTCTCTTAAAGGTGGCATTACCAAGTCCTCAAAGTCAATGGGCTTCATTCAGCAATGTCTTCTTACTGTAAGAACTTTCTTACATTTGTTCTTAAAATACACTGCATTAAATACACATAGTATATGGAATATATTTTGGGTCCAACAGTTTTGACAGACAGAGGTCAGTATTTATTTTTGTGTCTTCACATTCTGTTATGGTTCATACAGCATGCGTACAACACCCACTCAGCTTCTTTTCAAATGTCTGTCTCTTGTCTCCAACTCCGGTCATGGGTTACTTATTCCACGGCAATATTTTGATGATATGTGACATGTCATATCCAGAGGTGTCAAGTAACGAAGTACAAATACTTTGTTACTGTACTTAAGTACATTCTTTAGGTATCTATACTTTACTCCACTACTTATTTTTCTGCCTACTTTTTACTTCTACTTCTTACATTTTCATGCAAGTATCGGTACTTTCTACTACTTACATTTTAAAAATCGCCTCGTTACTGCTATTTCTTTCGCCATGTTTTTATTTCGTCTCGTCATCGTTCAAACTTTTCTTTTGGGATCTTCAATTGCTTGTTAGGTGCTGTGCACGCACTGTGTGCGTGTTAGATGCAGCGCAGCTAACCTCCTTGTGCAGAATCGCCCGCAATGCTTTTCTATCTTTCCTCTCCAAGCTACTAGGAAGAGTCATGTTGCAAGCTTTGCTGCTTTGAAAGCAAGCACCTGTCTAGAATAAGTATCTTCCTACCAAATTGTCTCATTTAAATTTAGGATCCCTGCAACATAGCCTACTGTCAAGAAGACGATTATTTGGCTATTTACGCAGCCTATTTTCATTTTACATCTAAGTAGCGATTGTTACGCTTACCTTGGAAATGCTGTTGCTGGGCATTTTAATAGTTGCAGGATAATTTTCTGCATAACATAAAAACGTGTAGCCTAGAACTCATGTTATAGTCATGGCCGTAGCTACAATAGAGGACACCGAGGTCTGTACCTCGGTAATTTTTTCGAGACGAAAATAAGTTTAACATTCTTCAGACGCGCCAATTAAGTAATCCTTTTGCGCACGCTATGCCTCAAAACATATCGCCGGTTTTGCTTCATTGTCTTTCGTTATATGGGTATATCTGCTCTTACAATCGAGGTATTTGGTATTAAATTAAACTAGACAACCAGATCTATCCATTGGTATCATTGGCAACGTACTTGCTAGAGAATGAGAGGGTTTAATTTCAGTATAAAGATCGCCTATATTTAGGCAAGGTATGTTTTTATCTAGTGTTAAAGGCTGAACTTGCAAGATCATCACACATTATAATATAGACCTATAAGTTGCAGAGATCATTTTTCAAGTTTTCAATCTCATTGAAATCTGTGAAATGAACACAATTTTTAAAACTGTAATCTGTGGTGGGAGTACATTATTGTAGACTTAATGATTGGAACACTTAAATCACACCCACTGGACTCACTCACTGAAATAAAATATATTTTCTCCAAACACAATCAGTGGCAGGTTACACTGTTGTCACACAATTATAAATAGCCTAAAGAATTCTGTGCTAAAAAGAGAAAGCTGACTATGTAGCCTATTAGGAAGGAAGGAGGAGCTGTGTCTCATTGACTTTCAGTGGGTGTAATTTTTTGTTTCCATCACAAAAAAGTAGTGCTGTCAAGCGATTAAAATATTTAATCGCGATTAATCGCATTTTTGCCGTAGTTAACTCATAATTAATCGCGATTAATCGCAAATTTCTTTCTATTCTAAATGTCCCTCGATTTCTTTTTGTCCCATTTTTATTTATTTATTTTCATTTTAATGCTGTTATCAGCATTCATTGGTGGGGGTGAATACCAATTTAAAATAAAAGAAAACCCAGTTACAGCATCAGAAAATATTAACATGTTCAAGTACTGCCAGAGAGATGTTGATGTCTTTTATGTTGCTAGTTCACAAGTTTACAAAAAAAAAAAAAAAAAAAACCTGGATGGTGGCCCTTTAAATTATACTAACCTATAAGCTATTCTAAAGAGGCTCAATGAAAATATGGCATTATGGTCTACATGAATAAACCTACATTGCATGAGCATACCTTTAAAATGCATTTTGCCATATTGGCAATTGCCCTGCAAGAAGCTCTCATTTTAGTGACAAGGTCATAATGTTCAGAATCAGGTAGGCTATATGCGTCTCGTTTGCACAAATTCACTCTCTCAGTTGCGCTCCAACCTGTTTCACCTCTCACTCGTGCTGCAATTTTGAAACTGATATTAGCCTATTTGCGGGGTATTCAGTTCAAGAGAAGGGATTTCTAAGTGACAACATTAATCCTCTAGCTAGTTAACAACTTAAATATGCGAACATGCGAGTGAGCGTCAACGATTGTGTCGGTAAAATATTTGTTTTCACTGACATCAAATGACGCTCACAAACATTCTCTCTCTCAGTTGCGCTCCGACCTGTTTCACCTCTCTCACTCGCGCTGCAATTTTGAAACTGATATTAGCCTATTTGCGGGGTATTCAGTTCAAGAGAAGGGATTTCTAAGTGACAACATTAATCCTCTAGCTAGTTAACAACTTAAATATGCGAACATGCGAGTGAGCGTCAACGATTGTGTCGGTAAAATATTTGTTTTCACTGACATCAAATGACGCTCATAAACATTCTCTCTCTCAGTTGCGCTCCGACCTGTTTCACCTCTCTCACTCGCGCTGCAATTTTGAAACTGATATTAGCCTATTTGCGGGGTATTCAGTTCAAGAGAAGGGATTTCTAAGTGACAACATCAATCCTCTAGCTAATTAACAACCTAAATATGCGAACATGCGAGTGAATGTCAACGATTGTGTCGGTAAAATATTTGTTTTCACTGACATCGGAGCAGCAGGGCAGAGTGCAGACACCCGTGCCGTGTGTGCAGTGCGTGTGTAGGCTACTGTAGGCATGAGTAGCCTAGGTCCTAGGCTAAGCAGTAGGCCTACTTCAAGCCTAATACAAACACAGGACATACTGAAACGTCGGGAGGTGTTGGAATGTCGGAGATATATTTTTTTTCACATTCCATTGATAATGGCGGGTCAAATGCGTTAATCGCGCGTTAAAAAAATTGACGGCGTTAAAATGGGTTTGCGTTAACGCCGTTATTAACGCGTTAACCTGACAGCACTACAAAAAAGTCTATAATGATGTGCTCCCACCATTGCATTTTTATTAAGAATTGTGTTCATTTCACAGATTGCTGTGAGATAATTTTGAAGTTTTCTATCACCCAATTTCAGAAATGGAGCACCCTCATTTTAGGTGGTGCTGAAGTCTCACACAACTGATGGGAGAAGGGAAAGGGAGAGGGGTTTTGGAGTGTCTCAGACCTTTCCCTTTACTGTGGCAGTTATGCATATAATAGTATCGAATACAATAAGTGAGTTTAGCAAAGTCAGTAATGAGCAGGGGAAGTTCAAAGATTAGTTCAAACACTATTTCAATAGATTTCCTATGTTAATTTTTTTTCTATTGTCTACTATTGATATTGCTGTTTAAAACACAGCTTGCAAAAGGTTGAGAACCCCTGCCATAGAACATGTACCATTATCCCATACCACAAAAGGATGCATGGCCTATCACTAGGCTATGTACTGTATCTAGAAATGAAGGCCTGCCAATGCGCTGTAGGCCCATGCAGCACGGCCTAAGCCTTTGCCTTATATGGCATTTTTTCTCTAAAATTACTTTTACTTTTATACTTTAAGTAGTTTTAAAACTAGTACTTTTATACTTTTACTTAAGTAACAAGTTTGAGTTGATACTTCAACTTTTACTGAAGTCTTTTCAAACACTAGTATCTATACTTCTACTTAAGTAATGAAAGTGAATACTTTCGACACCTCTGGTCATATCACACACTTGTAACATGTCTTTTGGTGACTATATTGGTTAGGAAATCAACCAAGGCTGTCAAGAAGCAACTGGCGTGTGCTATGCCCCACCAATTTTAAAAAACCATTGGATCCTTATCTGACTCAACTCCCTCCCTTCTGACAGTGGCAGTCTACCAGAGGAATAAACCCAGGATTGAAGTTAGATTTGTGTGTGGTGGGAGAACATTCACTAGATAACATTAACGATGATAATAGACAATGCCATGTTTTAATTGTCTGAAGATCTGGCTTGGACAAAAAAATAAAAAATAAATAAATACTAATGTTAGGCCTACACTTTCAGACCTCAGATTTTCATTTTCATGTGGGTCTACACCTGATAACAATAAGAAAATCATTGAGTTGTATATTGTATATTGTTGTACTGTACCATGTGTTGGTTTGTGTAAAAAATGTTAATCACAAAAAGGAAAGAAAAAAAAAAGAAAACAATAATAAAATCATCTTGTTAAGCATTTCTCTGCTTGGACACTGAAGTTAACTGTGCACCAGTGAGCATTTATCAAAGGAAGGCCTGAAATTCAGACTTAGATTCAGACAACACAAGACCACCGCATGTTTAATTCACAAGACAGGGCTCAAGTGTCTCACATCTCCGCTGCAAAACAGAAGCCTACATAACCCTTCATCCTCAACTCAAAGCATGCCAGCCCAGCTTATCAGAAGACAGACAGTGTTTTCTCTTTTTTTAATCTTTTTTATTTATTTATTTCACCCATCCATGAATACACTATTTATTGTCATGGCCTTTTCAGGGGGAAGACAAGACACACACATTTGATCTTTGTGTTGGTCGGGCTGAGTGGTGCCTCGGGACACTCGTTTTTATTTTCCACTGAAAAAGAAAAGAAAAAAAAAGACGAATAGCGAGTAGGGACAACAAATGATCCGCTCGCCCATTGTGCAGGCTGCCCCAGGCTACAGTCCACCCGACCACCCATCCACCCATCTCTTTTCAGTGTGTGTGCCTTTCTCAGCCCACAGGACTTGACAGGAGGACAGGAGAGGAGCAGAGGCCCACTGGCAGCCCAGGCCTGGCCTGATGCTCTAGCCTCCAGCAGTGACACAAACAACATATTTCACTGCTGCCCAGTGGCTCCCCCTGATGGTAGCCTCCAGCAGTGACAGAAGGCACATATTTCACCAACCCACTGCAGCAGCACTGACTGTCCTCCCCCCAAGGCTTTCCCACTTCATCCCTCCTCCTCACCACAACAACAAGTTTGCTGTCTGCCACCGCCTCTTCTCTTCTCTCCATTTTTTATCATTTTTCCCCGCCTGTTGGTGGGTTTTTCCTCAGCACTCTCTTTGTTTCTGCGAGTCTTACTATCTTTCACCATCATCTCTCCCTTCCCTTTTAGCTCATATTTGCATGGACAATAAAAGATACAGGCTAGAAATATCTATGCATGCCAATGCCTCACCAGAGGAGACAGATCTCCCTCCTCACCTGTAGATGTCATTGTTGCCACATGCAAAAGCACATGAACAAAACACACACACACTGCAATACTGTAAGTGGATGAATCCCCCACAATGCAATTTTGCCAATTTAATCCTAGAAATGTGCATGACCAAAGATAAACCCCAAACGTGCCGTACCCATCTCTCTCTCTCTCTTTCCATCTCTCTTTCCCTCTCTCTCTCCATCTTTCTCTGACTCCCTCTCTCTGTCCATCTTTCTCTCTCTCTCTCTCTGTCCATCTTTCCCTCTCTCTCTTTCTCTCCCCCCCTCTCTCTTTCTCAATCTTTCTCTGACTCTCTCTCTCTCTCTCTCTCTCTCTCTCTCTCTCTCTCTCTCTCTGCCGGACACATTGAGAATGGCCGACCTTGAGCCAGATGTTCCCAGCTCCAGCGTCAGGCCTTGGTTAGTTCCACATGACCTTCTGGGCTGATTAAACACTTACTGTACACTTACTTATAACACACACACACACACACACACACACACACACACACACACACACACACACACATACACACACACACACACATATACACACACACACTCACACACACACACACACTCTCTCTCACACACACACACACCCTGACTGCTGTACCCTGCACTTGTCTCGAACTCCCCGAGTTGGCAGAGTGCATGTGTGGGACGCCAAGCGTTACTTTCCTCAGTGAGCCGTGCATTAGCGTCGGTGTTGAGTCGTTCACACACACACAGGCTCCATGTGAGTGAGTGTCACAGCAGCAGCAGCAGCAGCCGCAGTAGCAGCCGCGCTGAAAAGGCCATGGGATTAAACACTAGAGAGTCTAGAGAGAGTTTCGCTCTGTAAATGTCACCCCTCTTTCATTCAGACGGAGAGGATTTGGGATTTAAACTTCAGTCTTCTTTTTCTGTTCCTGGCCTGGGAGAGACATCTTATTCCCCACTGACATCACTCCGGCATGTAGCGATCGCTCACAGACACCAGCGGCGGCAGGAGGAGCCAGAGCAGGAGTGGAACAGAAGCAGAAGCAGCAGCAGCAGCAGCAGTAGCAGCAGAAACACACTAGTTCAGGGATTAGAGCAGATCTTAAAAGCTTTATCAATGAACTCCATGTCTGTCTTGTACCACTTTAACACACAGTTGATTTTGCTGTAATGATCCCTCTACCAAATCTTTAAATGTCACCCCCATCTCTGTAATTAGTCTTGTGCTGTGAACATGGAAAAGACCCATCTTTATTTAGCCCGTCACGTTTGGCACCAGAGACGGCTGTCCAAAAATCATGTTTCTGAAGCTTTGCATAATCTTTCTTGGAATAAGCTGCTGTACGCTAACCTTCGGGATGCTGAAGGATAGAAGAATCTACTGTCTATGACCCCATAGAATAGAATCTTCCTTCACTCTTCACTAAACCTTGACCTTGTTGTAAAAGGTCATGGAGTGAAGCATGGCTTTAAAGACCAAATAATAAGCGCTTATGAAAAGAAAATAATGAAAAGACTTTAATCTAATTCAAATCCACATTAATCTGTGTTAAAGTGCTAGATCAGCATCATTCAATCATGTCCCTCTTTGTATTGACTGCTGTAGATAGTATGGGGAACAAAATTATTTAGAACATACTGTTGATAGTCAATGGCACCAAAGTCCTTTGAAATCGAAAGTAAGGTTAGTGGTGGCATTGAGTCAATGCAAAATGCTCGTTCATATTTGGTCTATGATGTTCAAAATTTTTCTGTTCCACTCAGTACCGCAGTTAGCAAGCTCATGCAACAAGGCTATGATTGCAATGCCAAACTAGCTTTTTGACGTGATTGGATGTTGTTCAATAGCTAGTGCAAGGAGTTATGTTTGTTGGACTTTGTAGAGCTCACCATTCATTCAGAAAACCCAATCATCCCTCACAATAAAACATTTCTTGGTCATTTTATCAGTTTGGAAAACACTCTTAAGCGTTTTAAAGAAGATTTAAAGAAGAATCCACAATCACAGATCATCATAATCATCATGATTGACAGGTGTGGATGAAGCTACCAGAATTTGCCTGGTTCTACATCGACCCACTCAGGGCAACATTGGATCTATTTCAGCAGGCAAGAACACTCCCGTCAAGGTCATGGGTTTTAAATGCAAGAAAGCATACAGTATATGTCTATAATATCCATCACACGGAGCACATGTCCTCATTGTACTCCAGGATAAAGGCACTGTACTGAAGGATAGAGGTTTGTGTGGAGCGGTAATGTAATGTAAATGTAATGCTCAACTATATTCAAAGGAAGGACGGAGCAGAGAAAACCAACTAACCTTGATGTTCTTCTCTTTGTGCAAAGAAAATTATTCAAATTACCTTACTTAATGGTCTTCTTTTAATGAATTCAGCATGCTTATGGTCCAAATGTTAACAAGTCACATTGTGAATTTGGTTTACACTTGTATAACTGATATCATCATCATCATCATCATCATCATCATCATCATCATCA
>JAODXP020005182.1:15000-17500 GCA_027497455.2 Sardinella longiceps | reverse complement strand
GACAGTTTTATTCATAGTACTTTTATTCAGTTATCACATACAAGTAGGATATATATAGTAGTTTACAGAGCAATGTCATTTACAATATGGACAGACTATTATCTCAAAACACATGACTATAATGGCAATATTTTATATTATGCCATCATCTAAGGTAACTTACCTGTGTCTGCATTTCCAGGTTTCTACACCTCCAGGACAATGAGGCAGCAGATGTCAACCGGGATGACAAGCTATGGAAAATGCGCTGGTTTCTGGATTACCTCCTTGACCGATTCCAGGCACTGTATGAAGTAGATGGCAATGTGAGTGTGGATGAGAGCATGATCAAATTCAAAGGCCGTCTCTCCTTCAGACAGTACCTGCCCATGAAGCCGACAAAATGGGGTGTCAAGGTATGGGTGATGGCAGAGAGCTCCACAGGATACGTGACCAACTTCCAGGTCTATGCTGGTCGTAAGGGGTCAAAAGAGAAGGGCCTCGCACACCGTGTGGTCATGGATTTAGCCAGACCATATTACGGCTCTCACCTGTCCATTTACATGGACAATTTCTACACGGGGGTAAATCTCTTGGAGGAGATGAAGACCCATGGCCTGAATGCTTGCGGCACTGTTCGTGCCAACCGGAAGGGACTTCCAAGGAATGAGAGCCTTAGAAAAGACGCCGCCATGGAAAGACACGAGTTCAGGGTAGCACAGAGGGACGAACTCTCGTTCTGTATTTGGCAGGATACAAAAACCGTCATGGTGCTCTCCAATCATCACGATCCAACTGATACGGGGACAGTGAATCGAAGAAAAGATGGAGCCAACCACGTCCCAGTCACAGTGCCAGCTTCTCTTGCAGATTACCAGAAGTACATGAAAGGTTTGTTTGACTTTTGTTGGTATGTTGAGTGCAAATGTGTCAGTGCAAAGGTATGTGTGTCGTGTGTTTCAACTGAGTGTCATGTGTGTTCCAGGGGTTGATCTGCTTGACCAAATGGTTGGCTATTATGGATTCCAGCATCGATCAAAGAAGTGGTGGAGGAGGGTGTTCTTCTTTTTCTTGTCTGTGGCATGCCACAATGCCTACATTGCAGCGAGGTCTGTTGGAGGAAGAGTCTTCAGAGAGAGGTACAAAGGCTACAAAAACTGGCTTGAGGAACTGACAGAGCAGCTCATCACACCACACAGAACAAGGGCTGCTCCTCTTTCTCCTCCTCCCCATCCTTCTCTGTCTTCTCTTCTTTCCTCTCCGTCTTCTTCTCGTCCTTCCTCTCCATCTCCTTCTCTTCCTTCCTCTCCATCTGCTGGACCATCAGCAAGAAGATTCTTTCCTCATTCTCCATCACCTCCTCCTTCTCCATCTCCATCTGCAGGAAGCAGAGGAGGCACACCGACTCCACAGCATGACTGTGGAAAAGTCTTTGTCAAACGTAAACACTGCAGGGAGTGTCAGCTTGTCCCTGACAATGAAAAAGTAGGTGGACCAACTGTTTATGGCTGCAAACAGTGCAACCTACCACTGCACATTGAGTGCTTCGGCAAGCACTATCGCCGTTACATGTAAGGCAGACTGTTACAGACATTACATGCTGCTGATGTTCTTGTGTAATTGAAAATATGTGCTGTTCCTTCACTGACACTTTACTTTCTAAATTTTAATTTTTGTTTATCTCAATAAACTCAATTCCACAGGAAAGCCACAGGTGTAAGCTCTCAAATACTTTTTGAATTGTGTTTCTATCTGCTACAGAGGCTGAGAAATCAACAATTTAGTAAGCGTTGACACAATTGCTGAATTTCCAGAAAAACTTCAGGTTTTAGGGGGGGTTTTCTGAAATCACCCATAGGTTTTACAGGCATTTTTTCCAGGCGTTTTAGGCCTAAATGGGTTAAAGGTATTGATGTGTTAATTAAAGATGTAGTCTGAGCCCAGCCCATTTAAAAATATAAAAATAATAAATATACGTATAATATAGCCGTTGGTTGTTGCATTAATTTGTGACAGAAGTGCACCGACCCGGTGCAGCCGAGGGCCAGATCTGGCACGAGTGCCCCCGAATCTGTGCCAGTGTTATCTGCTTTCCGATGCCCTACTTCATCACTTTGACACATCTGTGCTGGGTTGTATGTGGAAGGCAAAGGTGCAGGCAGGAAGGCAGGGAGGGAGGGAGGGAGGGAGAGAGGAAGGCAAAGTGCAGAGATAGAGAGTGTGTGTGTGTGCGTGTGTGAGTGAGAGAGAGAGAGACAGAGAGAGAGAGAGAGAAAGAGAGAGAGAGAGAGAGGCTGAACCAGGCTGCTATTGATTGGGAGAGAGGAGAGAGGGAGAGAGGGCCTTGGCCTGAGGCCCAGCAAAGATCATGGAATAACTGACCAAGACAGAGCAACATAATGTGCTTCAATGGGAGTATCTACACAAGTGCGTTACATCACAATAAGAACTTTGCAACAATCTTTAGGCTACTATAAGCCTATGAGAGCTTGACCCCCCCCCCCCTTGTGATAGAACTAAG
>JAODXP020005182.1:0-7500 GCA_027497455.2 Sardinella longiceps | reverse complement strand
GATGTGGCAGTGCAGCTAGCATGCTAAAAACATAGACCAGTCTTGTTTAGTACATGTAGTTTTACCATTGACTGAATAAATTAGAGTTTTACGTGGATTAGTGTGTGTGTCTGGTTAGCTCAGCATCATAGCGTAATACTTACATAATGTAATGTCAGCTAGCATGCTAAAACTATAGGCCAGTCTTGTACATATAGTTTTACATGACTTAGCATGTATGTTTGGTCAGCTCCCCATCATAGCCTAAGGCTTACATAATGTAATGTCATGCAGAGTAACTAGGGCTCGAAGAATCTCATTGTTGGACATGAAAATGAATTGTGTTAAACAATTACAGATTCATCTCTCAAAGAACATCGGCATCTTTCCATGCTTGTTAAAGTCACAAGCACACACACACACACACACACACACACACACACACACACACACACACACACACACAAATGTACAAACACATAAACATGCAAATGCAGGCAGCCACATGAAGTCTCTTATTGTATGTGTAAGTGTGAGTATATGTGTGTGTGTGTGTGTGTGTGTGTGTGTGTGCGTGTAGGTGAAGACATTATTTACATTAAATTGTGATGGGACTGCTGTTATGTTTACATGTGTTTCGTCTGCACATATGGAAAAGAAAATACCCAATTGTTTTATTTGATATAAGATCTGGTCTACGTATTTCTTTTTTGGCTTTATGAAAACAAGTTTTTTTTTCTTTTTGAGGACTGTATCCATCCCTACAAATGCCTGTAATTATGACACAGAGTAAATTGGGGTCAGGCGTGTGTGTGTGTGTGTGTGTGTGTGTGTGTGTGTGTGTGTGTGTGCGTGTGTGTACATGCGAGCGTGTGTGTGTGTGTGTGTGTGTGTGTGTGTGTGTGTGTGTGCGTGCACACATGTGTGTGTATTTTTAAAGATGGGAAGTCTCCAAGTAAGAGAGGAGTTCAAATTGAAATTTTAATGGTCCCTTTATTCTTTAAACACAAAGAAAGAGAAAATGGTCTGCTCTGCTCCCAGTGTCAAATCTTCATTCTCACGGCCCCTTCTTTAAAAAGGTCTCCGGTTAATACAACCTCTCATTTCTCTGTCGCCCTCGTCTCTCTCTTGTCTTTGAGTCTGCAGATATACAGACCCTTTGTGAAATGGAGATTCTCCATCTGAAGTCCTGATTCATCAGATCAGCAGCGGTGCTTTGTGTGAAACCAACTTCCTCCATCTTACTGTAAAGGGGCAACTTCAGTCAATTGCAACAAGAGCTCTATTGCTCAAGATACTGAGGACTAGGTTTCCTTGAACAGAGAATTAGCACTGACAACTAACCCATTGGGGGCAGAACTTTGAACTGTGTTGTTAACATCTTAACATGCTCCCAATGTCACCTCAAAAACTATGAAACATAAACAGACACTTAACAACATAGCATTATAGAGTGTAGGGTTGCAAATGACTTAAAAGATGGTTAAAACTGTGTTTATGCAAGCAGTCACATTTACATGTAGGTCACACTTTAGGTCTTTGAGGGCTCAGCACTGAGCTTCTTGATTGGTTGATGACTGGTTTAGGTCTTAAGGGCTCAGCGCGAAGCTTTTTGATTGGTTTATGGTTTATTTATGTTTTAGGACAGATAGTGCATTTTATTATCCTCCGTGAGCCGTCTCGAATCTCAGATGTCACGTGACTTTACACTTCAAGCGTTTTATTATGCAAACTCGTCCTATGTGGAGAAGCAATGAAAGCCATGTTTACGTCATTGTTTGTCTTTCGTTAGCAACCCTAGGCTACATTTAGGGGGGTTTCACACTGAACACGCTTTTCCGCTTGTAAAACGCGAGTATTCTGAAAAATGAGCGACAAAAACATGCGAGGTCGAAAATGATAAATGTACGTCTTGTTGCTATGACAGCTAGATTTGGCTAAACCGCTAACTCCCCGACTTAGCTATGACTGGCAGCTAGGCAACGGGCCCATTGTTGAAGAAAACGCGACCTCAAAAGTTAAACTATTTTCAACTTTGAGCGCTTGCGTTTTTTAGTCGCTTGACGTTTTTACTTGCGCTTTTTTACGCCGAGGCGCGTAGCAACGGTCAAGTCGCATCGTTCCATGAGGGAAACAATTGAAATCGAGCGCCTGGAGGTGAAAAAAGCGTGTCAGTGTGAACGGGCTCTTAGAGCACCTGTTTGATAAAAGTCTGTGTTCAGTATTGGCTTCACTAGACTGACTCCCACATCCATAGGCAGTCATATGGATGCAGTGTTAGTTATGTATAGTATAATATAGTATACTATATGTATAATACAATATAGTCATTTAAACCACTAACACAGTCCAAACACAAGGAAAACAGCTATGGTGCGTTTCCACTACGGGGTAAAACCCCGGTGTCTGGGGTAAAGCCTCGGACTTTGCCCGTTTCCACTACCAGGGCCAGACCGGGGCCGGGGCTCAAATGGCCTCAGGCCGGCCCCAGAGTTGACCAGGGCCAAACCGGGGCCAAACTGGGGCTTTTGGAATGGAACATGATGCAATAATAAAACTGAAGAATTTTAAAAACGTTCAGGTAGCATTTGTTTAGTGTTGCCTAGCAACATAAATGGTTTAGCTTGTGCTACTGTCGCTAAGCAAGTTTAAATGTTCTTAGCATTGTGATGAAAAACCCCGGTGCTTTAGCTAATGGAAACGCAACTCTGGGGCCAAACTCCGGTGTTTGAGCCCGGGGAAAAGCCTCGGGCTGGCCCCGGGCCGTAGTGGAAACGCACCAGTGACACTGGGTGCAGCCATGTTTGAATCTTCATCGGAATTGTTGCTCGGTGTAGTTTGAGTTCAACCGAGGAAGCGAGAGCACCCGACGATGAATAGGGGCGTGGTAGTCGCAATTTCCTCGGGCATACGAGAACCTGGGATAATAAAACGCAGGGCTAGACGACGTCTCAGGGCCAAACGATGAGCTTTTTGATTGGCTGATATCTGAAGTTTAGGCCTTTGAGGGCTCAGCGCTGAGCGACTTGATTGGTGTAACCCTGTGGGCTCAGGATTGTGATTGGACAGTGGACCATAGGGTCAGTTCCAGTGACACAGCCCACTGACTGCTGAGCTGTTGCAAATCTTTTTTCCCCGGTCTAGTAATCTTAAAGCTACAAAGAGACAATTTTGATATTAGATGTTTGTCAGATACCAGAACTAAGGCCATTAAGTAGCACAGCATTAGATAAATTGAGTTCAATTTCATTCAGTTATATTGTGCTATTAACAACAAGCTGGTTGTCTCAAGGCGCCTCACAAAGCCCTGAAAAATCTCTCCTAATCACTTCCACTTCTCAAACAGAGTTATATATTTATATATTTTATTATTATGATGTTTTTGCTTAGCAGTGAATAAAAGATAGAATAAATAAAAAAGCCTACTCAGATCTCAGGAGCATAGGCAGGAACAGTGAAGAACATTGCCTGTTTCTGCCTACAGTACAAGACTGGAGGAATATTTCAAACTCATCTCATTGGGGATTTCCCTCAAAGGAAGAGATGCTGGCACTCTGACAGTTAGTTCATCATAGGACAATGTACTAGCCTGCAGGCCTGTATGAGGAGGCCGGGGCATGGGCTGCCAACTCAACGTAGGGCAATATAGTAAATAAACAAATAGTTAGTGTAGGGCAATACTAAACAGACTGGTGCGCAGTTAGCTAACCGCATGGGCAATAGAAAACATTTACTGTAGCTCAACATAGGGCAATACGGTAAATAAACAAATAGTTACTGTAAGGCAATACTAAACAGACTGGTGTGCAGCTAACCGCATGGGCAATTGTAAACATATAGCTCTCCATTGGGCAATAGTAAGCATAGCTCTCCATTGGGCAATAGTAAACATATAGCTCTCCATTGGGCAATATAATTTTGTAAACAGGCAATTAGCTCAAAATAAGGCAATCGTAAACAGACTGGTGGACAGTTGGTGGATAGTATAGAGACTGGAGGGCAGTTAGCTCCTTATAGGGAGGTAAATAAGAGGAAACGGGCACTGCAGGGGCAATTAATTAGGCCAGGTGGAGGTTTAGAACTCCGGTAAGGTACACACCTAGCCTGACAAGCGAGACTATTTTGTGATAGTCCCTCGGGTAAGACGGCTAAAACCTCAGCGCAACAAACAAGCCGATTTAAACAACGCTAAGCCTGCCCAATGACTCCTGTCCAGATAGAACGTTGTGATAGGCTAAACACTGGAAGAGGATGTGGCATTGTTGTCTCACATGTGGATACTGTAGACGTCTAGGGTCAACTCCGCCTGCTGCTGCTGCTGCTGCCAATTTCTGACCTCGGTAGATCACAGGTCAAGAGAGAGAGAGGGGGGGGGGTGGTCCTCAATCATCACTACAGATAGAAGGAGAAAGATAGATAGAGAGAGAGAGAGAGAGAGAGAGAGAGAGAGAGAGAGAGAGAGAGAGAGAGAGAGAGAGAGAGAGAGAGGGGGGGGGGGCTGAGTTGTTTCACAGGCGCATACTGTAGACGTCTAGGATTGCACTGCCTCCAGCTACTGCTGCTGCTGCTGCTGCCAATAGCTGACCTCACTAGATCACAGCCCAACTCAACTCTGACCTTCAGCTGAGGGGGCTGGTCCTCACTCATCACTAGAGAGAGAGAGAGAGAGAGGCGGGAGAGAGAGAGAGAGAGAGAGAGAGAGAGAGAGAAGGGGGGGAGTGAGAGATGAGAAGGCGGGGAGGGGAGATGTAGAGGGAGGCTGAGAGGGACTTCATATATCTGTGGAGGTTTGGCTCTGTGTGTGTGTGTGTGTGTGTGTGTGTGTGTGTGTGTGTGTGTGTGTGTGTGTGTGCTCTCTCCTCTATCTGCAGTGTGTGTTCCCTGTTGCTGTGGCAGTCACTACAACTTTTGATGGAGTGCTTATGCTCCGCCCCACGGTGAGGTCAACGGGCCTGGGTCAATCCAAAGCTCCGCCCCCGGATGAGGTCAATGGGTCTGGGCCAATCCAAAGCTCCGCCCCCGGATGAGGTCAATGGGTCTGGGCCAATCCAAAGCAGAGATCATCATGAGGAAATCGATGACATGGGATGCTGGCCCGCTGGATGCTGTGTGTGTGTGTGTGTGTGTGTGTGTGTGTGGTCGTTATTATTCCACGTCACGATCAGACGGGATTTCACCGTGACCTTTATTAATGAGGAAGAGTGTGTGTTATTGAGGGTAGGGCTCAGTCGTCTGATCCACGGCCTCAGGCTAGGAAGGAAAGTTCCGGTACGTCCCCTCTGGCAATAACACTAATTGGGACGATCCCAACGTCACCCCTCAACTCTTTGCACTAATGGACTTCTCTGGCATGAATCCACTACATGATTGGCTGATTCTTGCTGTATCCTCTTTGTGATTGGTTGATTCACGCTAAATCTGATTGGCTGATTCTTGCTATATCCTCTTTGTGATTGGTTGATTCACGCTAAATCTGATTGGCTGATTCTTGCGGTATCGATTGGTTGATTCAAGCTAAATCTACTTTGTGATTGGTTGATTCACGCTTAATCTGATTGGCTGACTCATGGCAGTTAAGTGTCAAAGGGTTTAGGGTTAGGGAAGGTATGGGGATTGAGCTAATCTCTAAACACTACTTCTGTCTCTTCACAGAAGTAGTATAAGAGCTACTTAAGGTCTTTTCTGCTGTTTTTACATGGCCCCATCCTCTCTCAGGAATGGAAGCCATGTTAAGCCCAGCTTACATCCCAAAGCCCACAACACTGGTGTAGTTATACCTCCATCTTTTAAAGTAAAGGAGTCGTTTCTCCAGAATTAATTTCCCCTTTTTTTCTCACTCCTATCACGGTCAATTAATGAACTCTGACAGCAGAATAAATCACAACATGATCAGGACACAAGAACTGTGGAGTTCTACATACAGTATAACATCAACATCTGCTAAATTAATTATATGTACAGTACTTAGAATTGTAAAGTACAAGCATTAATCTACTATACTATATAGTGTGCTGGCCTGTAGTATAGTTTACAGTACTTAGAATTGTAAAGTACATGCATTAAACTACTACTATACTCTACTATAGTATACTGGCCTTTAGTATATTTTACTTGATTTACTTTTTTTGTTTTGGCCAAATGCACATCACTCAGTACAGTCTGTGGCTTTTACAGAGAAAAATACAGGCTATTACAGTAATATAACATCAACATCTTCAACAACTATGTGATTGGATGTGTAAATACACTATTAATCGGCATATAGATTAATAGGTTTTACTACAAGATGTTACTGCAAGATGTTAGTAACATAGAAGTAGACAACTTTAGTTGTAGGCAACTGTATATGGCTACTACTCATTATGTGTCTCTTCAAGAGAAAAGCTGCCTGCTCATGATGCAGAGGACTGCAGCTAAATGTTGCATTTCCATCTAGTGCTCTGGCCTCACTGTAGGAGAATTAGTATTTTAAAGAGATAGTGTGTGTGTGTGTGTGTGTGTGTGTGTGTGTGTGTGTGTGTGTGTGTGTGTGTGTGTTTGGAATTAGTGTTTTCTCGAGATAAAAGCTTTGCACAGTGCTGATTTAAACTCCTGTGGCAGGAGAGGGTGTGTTTAAGTATCTGTGTGTGTGTGTGTGTGTGTGTGTGTGTGTGTGTGTGTGTGTGTGTGCGTATCTCTGTGTGTGCAGGTATATGTCTCTCTCTCTCTCTCTCTCTCTCTCTCTCTCTCTCTCTCTCTCTCTCTCTCTCTCTCTCTCTCTCTCTCTCTCTCTCTCTCTCTCTCTCTCTCTATGTGTGTGTGTGTGTATGTGTGTGTGTGTAAAAGTATGTGGGATTGACTGGTCTGTCGTCTCGGCACTCCCTCTCTTGCTCATCCTTATCTGTCTGTGTGTGTGTGTGTGTGTGTGTGTGTGTGTGTGTGTGTGTGTGTGTTCGCGCGCACACGTTCAGTAGGTGTGTGTGTGTATCTCTGTGTGTGTGAGTAAAAGTATATAGGATTGACTGGACTGTCGCCTCTGTGCTCCCTCTCTCCCTCACCCTCATCTCTCTGTGTGTGTGTGTGTGTGTGTGTGTGTGTGTGTGTGTGTGTGTGTGTATGTGTGCGCATATAGTTGGAGTGTGTGTATATCTGTTTGTGTGTGTGTGTGTGTGTGTGTGTGTATAAAAGTATGTGGAATTGACTGGACTATCGTCTTGGTGCTCCCCGTCTCTGCTTCACCCTCATCTGTGTGTGTGCGTGTGTGTGTGTGTGTGTGTGTCTCCCCCTCTGCCTCACCCTCATCTGCATGGAGTCACAAAGACTCAGAGTCAGCAAGTGGCACTGGCCCTAGTGCCACAGTAAATCAGAGCTGTTCTGTCGTGTGTGTGTGTGTGTGTGTGTGTGTGTGTGTGTGTGTGTGTGTGTGTGTGTGTGTGTGTGTGGAGTGCAATACTAAATCAGAGCACCTGACTTGCTCACAGGAAATGTCACTGAGCCAGGGGCCACCGCAGCAGCAGGGGAAGACACGGAAACACACACACA
>JAODXP020005181.1:0-45767 GCA_027497455.2 Sardinella longiceps | reverse complement strand
AGTAAATTCTGAGATGGTCAAGCGGGGAATTTTCCAGAATTTGGGTGAATTGACATGAAATGACCCATTTACAATTCATCTGTCTGGCAGAGGTGTGTGTGTGTGTGTGTGAGGAAGAGATGGTTGGGGGTGTGCCCATGTATGTGTATGATGTTCCTGGCTTACTATTATAGGGGTACATTTCTGTTATCATGTTGGTGTGTGACTTTTACGATGCATCTCACTGGCAGAGGAAGACAGAAGGATGGGTAATGTACTAGTTGTAACAGGTTCATGTGTCCGTGTGCCGATGTGGCTCTTTGCTGCAACATGGTCAGATATGTGGCTCTTGGTCTCCGACTGATTGGCCACCCCTGGTGTAGAGACACAATCGCCCTTTCCGAAACCTGTCCCAAGGGCCTCCCCCTACACACTTCCCCTACGTTTGCGCGTCCACGTGAGGGGTGAGTGCCATCCGAAAGCAATTTACCGAAGTGGAAGTGGGTTATAAAACCCTTCAGTGTGGAGTCAGCACCGATGCCGAATTTTCGAGGGTGTGTTCTGTTATTTACCAATCGTGATGGAGCAGTTCATTCAAATGTTAGTTCCGCACGTCTGGTGGGTGAAAACAACGAGATCCATGTTGCGTTAGTTCCTTTCACGCCTACTGTAGGGAAGTTTGTCCGAAAGCATCTTGCTCTAATTATACCCTTCCCACTACGAAGGGAACTCGCTTAAAGGAGGCCTAGAACACATTTTCTGACTATTGGAAACTGTTCCTTGACCCATTTTATACCACATATTTTTTTGGGGGGCTGAAAATGACCTAGGAGCCATGCAAAGTGAATTACAAGAACCCTATGTATTAGGGCTGCATTGAAATGACTTGTTTTCCCCGCCCACTTGGTGAATTCATGAATATGCAAATAGCTGCTCGCTCATTGGCCAGCTCCCCCCCCATGACGCTGAGAGCTGGACACAGCTGAAAACTCCGTGAAACAGCAGCGATAACGATTTCGATATTGACAAGAAAGGATCTGAGACGAATCGCACAACCTTACATGTTTGAACCTGAATCGACAGAAAGTTCAGATGTTGAAGAGGAACCAGTTCGCCAGCGAGATTGAGGTTTCAGAGTGGTAAGTGTCACAAAGATTTTCTAGTTCAGTTAGTAACCTAATAACGCTAGCATAACTTTCCCCATCTGGAAACTAGCATATGCTCCTAGCAACTATTTTTTTTTTATATTTGTTATGCACACATAGGCCAATTTACAGCTGCCAACATGCCAATTTACAGCTGCCGACACATAGCATAGGCCTACAAGTATTTTTGTATAACCAATTATGCGAGCGGTATGTTGGTTTCCAAGACTATAGCCATCACAAGTTAGCAATATCAGTGTTTACAGTGCTATCGTTCTGTCCTAAGTAGTTACCACGGTGTAATCACAAACTCAGAGCAGATTAGTCTATGCAGGAGTAGGAATCATTTCCTTACCAGTTTACCAACTTTCTTTGCTAAGTACCTATGGTTTGGCTGTGGCTTACAAAATGCAATACCTGCAAAGTGGACCGTAGCCCCATGCCACAATTGGAGGAATGGAAAGTTATGTACATGATATTTTAGACAACTTTGTTATTAACAAGATAGAATGGCAATAGAAATTGTACACAATGTCTCAGAGCAAATAAACTTTATTTGTACAAATATACACAATTGTGCTCAGAAAAATCGTTTCATCAACAGAAATGAAAAACTAATCCTGCTAATCCATCCCCACCCCCATGTTGCAATGTGTCATTTCTACAGACAATGCAGACACTTGGCCTACAGATGGTTCGTGAATTGGTGCTGGGACTTTCTTTGCAGAAGTGGTGATGCCCTCCTGTGTCGTGCTACGCATACGGAGGGAGTTTCCTGAAGCTTCAGGGCAGTACACCGGCGTCAGACCTTCCCTTGAATGAAGCGGACACGTGTGCAGCTACAACTTCATCCAAGTCAGGTCTTCCATACTGGGCTGAGGTGCAGGAATCTGCTTCAACACATCAACAAAAGGCTGGGGATCAAGGAGAACTTGATTGAAGACCAGATGAATGAAGACGTAGCCTGTGGAGTGCAAAAACAGAACTTTATTACATATTTGCTTATTTTTTTCTTTGCACTTTTATAAAAAAAAAAAAAAAAACAAAAAAAAAACAATTGTTTCATAATCTATTACACTTACAAATTGTTGGCTCGGTCTTCACTTGTTACACAGTGTGTCCTCCCCTCTTGGCCTTTGGGAACACAAGGCTATACACCAGCTTCCCCTTTGAGGTCTTGTTTTGCTTTTGATCTGCATTCTCATTGTAGTGCATTGCGTCAAGATACAACCTGTGAAGGTAAAATGTTTGTGGGTGGGGGGAGAGGAGAAAGACTTTCAAACAATGGGCACACAGTGATAATGCTGCAAATGACAAGCACATTTTTGGGTCAAACTTAGTCATGCTATTAGTGTTACAAAAATCTCTTCAGAGGAAAGTAACATGTTCAGGAAGTAGTTAGGGTATGTACATACCTGCAAAGCATTCCAATGAAGGGGAAAATAATGTTTTCAGGAGCAAAGCGCAAAATAACACTGCTACAGGGCAGACGTCCGGTAATGAGGACTTAGTTTTTCCACATCTGATAGGAGTCCGCTGCAAGCTTCTTGGTTGTAAAGACCCGTTCCAATCAGTTCATTGCAGGATTATAAGAGGAGTGAATTAGAAGAGGATTTGTTATGACATATATGCAGTACAGTCAATATGTACAACTCACACCATGCTTATCCAGTAAACATTGTGGTTTAGGATACTGACCTTGTTTCAACCACTTGTTGGGGTCTTCTGACACCTAAACTTCTCAGCCCCAGACGCACAACCAACAGGACGCCAGTAAAGGTTGACGATGCTTCTATTCCACTTCACAGTCTCTTTACAAAAATCGATCCAGCTTCTTAGTCAACCCTAGATAATGGCAAAAGACAATTGTTATTGGAGGTAACAAACATGGTAAACATATTCCAGATCTTTACATGCAAAAACTAGCAACACCTTTTGCCATGTGCCACACATCATAGTGTGCGAGATTTCACTGGTGTAGATGTAAAAGGCAGAGAGACTGTGGTACCAAAAGCTACACTCTGGTATGTCACGGTTGCCTGTATGCCTAAAAGATAATTATAATATTCTTTGAAGGTGTTGACTGTGTTGAATACCCTGTGTCAAGCAATATTTTCCTGGAAGATTCTTCCAAGAGAAGCCATCTTACCATCAGTCACACGTTTAGGCTCAAAGTACATTTCACACACATTTCCAAAACAAAAAAATATTTACAGCTATGCAGCAAGCCTGCGAGCTAATAGGCATTTATTTGTATCTTCACAAGCAGGAGTCACGGCAAGGCTACTTGGGACAGAGTTCAAACCTGTAATGCCAAAGATCAAGTTTACCTTTACTCCGAGGGTGAGATGCCAGTGTTCTTGAGGAGAGCTGCGTAGACACACAGGGGCGTCTGTTTGACAGGAAGCTTCTCATCTGTTGAGTGTCGTTGTGTAAAGCCGATAATACTGTCCATGGTTTGAAATGGAGTTCGGAGTGAAATGAGTAAATAGCCATCCTCGGATTGAACTTTTGTTATAGATGAAAATCAACCACTGTCACCGACAACTCGCTTCTTGTGGAAACCTGTGCAAAGTCCTCACATTGCCATTACATCCAAGAACGTTGCATGCATGCTCAGACATCCTTATAACTAAATTTCTCTTATCAAACGTAGTCGTTAGCCGTTTTCTCAAGCTAGCTGGCTATCGCTTATGGCCTTATTTATATGCCTACCTCCAGAAAGGGGTTGGGTTATGCAAATTTAGGTAGGTGGTCAGTGGGTGGATCCAAGAGGGTCATAGCTCCGGTTACGTGTTATCGCAGCCTTGTTCAGATTGGCCCGTTTTGCCACAGCCATCTCTAGTTCGAAAATTTGCATACAGGGGAGGGCGATGAGACAGCTGAGGTTACGGTGATATGCTAGAGACGCGTCAAGGCACCTACATTCAACAATGACGAGGTAAATGCGGTTTTGAATTCTACCACCCCTTTAAACTGCGGAGGTGACTTCCACCGAAGTGCACATCATGACCAAGTGGTAGTGATTAGGGACTAGTTTCGGAAATGCTGATTAATTTGTTGCTTGCGTGTCTTTTTTTTTTGTGATAAACAATTTTTATTGAGCAGAAATGATAAAGATCTGAAGGATCAAAAGAAAACTATATACAACAGGGAAAGTGAGCTCATAATATCAAAACAAAAACCGTGTAGCTGTGTAAAATTACAGCTGTGTAGCTGTGTAAAATTACAGACAATAAAGTCAAATGTAAACTAAAAAGTAAAAATCAAAATACAGACATTTTTTCAGAGATTTCCTCTATTACAATGGTCCAAGAGGTAATGTGTGTGAGGTTTGGCTTTATTTGTTCTTGCTGTGGAGCGTTCTAATAGTGCAATATTCTTTAAGTCAGAAAGCCAGTTAGAGATCATGGGGAGTTGAGGTTCAAACCAGTGTTTCAGGATGGTTTTTTTGGCAGCTGTCAATCCAGCACACAGGGATCGACGCTGGACAATGTTTAGGTCTAAAGAAGAGTCATCATTCAGCAAACATAAACAAGGTGTTTTGGGGCATTCTGTGTGTGTAATGTCTGATATAGTCCGTGAAACGAAGTCCCAAAACCTTGATATTGTAGGACACTCCCAGAACATGTGAATGTATGTTCCCAACTGATCAGATGTGCAGTGTGTGCATAAGGGGCTCGGAATTCTTCCCATTTTGTGTAGTAGGTATGGTGTGGTGTATGCTCTGTGAACTAATTTAAAGAGAATTAGCTGATGTGCAGGGTTCTTGGACACTGTAGGGATGCCCTCCCATATCCATGTCCAGTCAGGGGTGGACCCATGTCTAGATAGCTCTCTGTCCCATATCAGACTAACAGAGGGTGGTTTGTAAGTATGAGCCAGTAAGTCCTTGTATATAGGTGAGATGGACCTATCTAGGTTTGGGAGTAGCCATTTCAACATTGGGTGAGGAGGGATGTTTCCCCCCAAGGAACACCATAAGCTCGAAGTGCAGATCTCAATCTGAGATATAAGAAATAAGATGACCCTGGTAATGTGTAGTTTTGTTTTAAATCCTGGAATGTTCTGAGGCCATTCTCATTAAAGATGTCTTTCAGAAGAATGACACCCTTGTCTAACCATGATTTACACGTGAAAGGTTTGTTTCCAGTTAGGAGATTGTAATTGTCCCATATAGGAGATAATTTAGTGAGTCTTGGAGAGCTACCCATGTAATTTTCAATGTCGTGCCATATGTTCAGTAAGTTGAGAACAATACAGTTATACTTAGTTTTAGACTGACCCTTAGGGGTTCCAGTAAACAAAACGTGTTCTAGACGGTGAGGATGAACAGACTGTTCCTCCAGGCTTCGCCACATCACTTTAGAGCCAGTGTCCATCCACACTCTCAAGGATTTTAATTGGAACGCCCAAAAATATAGTTTAAAATTTGGGAGGAAAAGGCCCCCTTTATCTTTAGGTTGCTGTAAAGCAGACAACTTGATTCTTGGGCGTTTATTGTTCCAGATAAATGAGGAAACAAGTCGCTTCAGCTCAGGGAAGGAAGTTTGTGGAGGAGAGAGTGGCAGCATAGAGAAAATGAAGTTTACTCTAGGAAGGATATTCATTTTAACAGTGGCAATTCGGCCTTGTATTGTTAAATGTAATGGAGCCCATCTCTGCAAGTCATGCTTAATGTTGTCAAAGATTTGTGTATAGTTCTGTTTTACAATGTGTTGAAGTGACATAGATATTTTTATGCCCAAATATGTGAATTCTGAGACAACAGGTATGTTAGGTGGAGTACAAGTCCTTTTCCCAGCATCATTAAGGGGCATTAGGACTGATTTGGACCAGTTTATTTTGTATCCACTTATTTTACTGAAGTCGTCAAAGATCTGGAGACACCTTGGTAATGATTCTGACAGGCTTGACACATAAAGGGCAATATCATCTGCATACAGAGATATATGGTGATTTACACCTTTGATTGAGATTGGGGAGAGGATGGTATCCAGTCTGATGGTCTGGGCTAAGGGCTCAAGGAACAAAGCAAAAAGAAGTGGGGAGAGAGGACATCCCTGCCTGGTGCCTCTTTGAAGCCTAAAGGGAGCAGAGTGTTGTTGCCCTGTAGAGACTGTTGCAGTAGATTGATTATATAGTATTTGTATCATGCGTATGAACTGACTACCAAATCCAAATTGTTCAAGAACTGACCATAAGTAAGTCCATTCGACACGGTCGAAGGCTTTTCCGCATCAAGAGAGAAAACAGCACAGGATTCTTTGAGTGAGGATGAGACATCAATTATATTAAGTAGGCGCCTAATATTATCAGAGGCTAGTCTACCACACACAAATCCAGTTTGGTCGTAGTGAATAAGTTCATCTGTAACTGTCTCAAGACGTTTAGAGAGAACCTTTGCGTACAGCTTTGCATCAGTGGAAATAAGTGAGATGGGACGAAAGCTACTGCACGCATGTGGATCTTTTTCTTTCTTCAGAAGAAGTGATATTAAAGCTGTGTTTTGATCCCTGTGTAGGAAGCCATTTTCAATTGCATAATTGAATGAGTTTAAAATATGGGGGCCAATAATATCCCAGAGCTCAGAATAAAGTTCGGGTGGAAGGCCATCTAGGCCCGGAGACTTGCCCTTCTGCATAGAATCCAATGCTGACTTTAACTCCTCTAAGGTTATCGGTGCATCTAAAGCTTGGATTTGTGATTGCTGTAACTTAGGGAGGTTTAGTTCTGCTAAAAATTGTTTGCATTTCATTTGGTCAGCAGTGGTTTCTGAGCTGTAGAGATTAATGTAGTAATCTTTAAAGACATTGTTTACATCTTTTGATTTAGTAATCAGAATATTGTCTTTTTTGATAGCAGTTATAGTAGACATAGCCTCATCATGTTTAAGTCTCAAAGCAAGAAGTCTACTTGGCCGCTCACCATTGAAATAGTAGTTTGATTTTGTACGGTGAATAATAAACTCTGCCTTCTCTAGTTGTAATGCATGATATTCTGATTTTAATACATTTAGTGCTTTAGCATTCTGTTGGGTAAATGTCTGTTTTAATTAACTTTCTAAAGAGGCTATTTTCATCTCAAGATCTTCAGATGACTTAATTCTTGATTTATTTCTAAATGATGCATATGAAATACAGTTGCCTCTAATAAAACATTTAATTGTTTCCCATAGTATCTGTGGGTTGGTAGAGTGTTGATTCATTTCGATAAATAGGGGTAAATTGCTTTTAATCTGTAAAATAAAATGTTCACTTTGGAGTAGCGATGTATTAAAACGCCAACATTTAGGGCAAGGAGGAGCAGAGCGAAGGTCAAGTTGCAGAATACAGGAGAGTGGTCAGACAGTAGTATTGGTAATATATCAACCGTTTCAATGTCTTGAATGATCGTATCGGATAGAAGAAGGTAATCTATTCGGGAAAACGTCTTATGTCTTGACGAAAAGAACGTGTAGTTTCTTTGCTTGTCGTTCGCAAAGCGCCAGATATCAGTCAGGTTTAAGTCAGATATGAATGTATTCAGGCTTCTGGAGCTGCGCTCCACTGCTGACGCATGAGATTGATCTAAACAGGGGTCACAGACTGCGTTCATGTCGGCCCCAATTATGAGTTTATAACCCGGAAAGTTTAATATCATTTCTGTTATTTTCGGAAGAAAAGCAGAGTCTAATTCGTTAGGAGCGTATAAAGAAACCAGAGCCAATTTGACATTGTTCCATGAGCCCAGCAAATAAGTCATACGACCGTCAGAATCTCCCCCAGTCGTTTCTATATTGAACGAGAGTTTTCTGCGGATTAAAATCAGAACTCCACATACTTTAGAGACAGCGCTAGAAGCTGTTGCCACTTTATAATGCTTATTTTGAAACCGATGAATATCGCATGACTTCAGATGAGACTCTTGAATAAGGACTATATCAGCTTTCTTACGGTGCAGGTATTCTAGGCATTTTGTTCGTTTGATCGGAGAATTAAGGCCATTAACATTCCAGGAGATAATGTTACAGTTTGTCATTGATAATGAGTAAGTTGAATGTAATGTGCATGTGAGATCTAAGGTTAAGGCTGTACAGCAAGATCTGCGTTAAATGCAGCAAATGTGTGTCAATGTCTGTGTTCAAACTTAAAACTGAGAGAATACAAATGAGCAACACTTTCCCTATAAACAACAGTAGTGAATAACAAACAAACAAAAGAACTAACAAACCGCAGGGGCTAACTGTGAATCCCCCTGGTTTGCAATCAAAAATAATGTTACTTAGATAACGTGACATGAGGCTAGATCTATTTAAAAAAAAAAAAAACTTCAAAAACTGGTAGCCTCGAATAGGCCTAGCCTATTATGTATTATGTTATGCAGAAATTATAGTCAAAACAGAATATTATTGCCCATGAACTGTCCGCTGCGTTGCAAGGTTAGTGGTGCATGGGCTCATCCGCGGCTGGGCCGGTAAAGTCTATCAATCAGATAAGTAGTACACAAACATCACTCCCACACGGCAATATATTTTTAATTACAACATTTCCCCAGTCTCATTTTGTTATCAAAACTCAGCCCGAAGTTGGGTCGCGATGTCTAGGAGTCGGGAACAGAGGTGTGTGAAGCGGATGGGGCAGTCTCCATGGGGTTGCTTCTTTCGGGCAGCGGGGAGAAGTGGTCCTGGGCCATTCCGTGTGAAATCAACAAATGCATTCCGCCTGACCCTCTTGGATTTTCTTCAAACTTTAGGTGCCTAATGCCATCATACCCATCAGCAATTGTGCAAAATATTAACCTTGTATCTACTTTACTTTCTGAGATATTGGCCCTTAAAAAACAGGGTCTTGATCAGGGAAAAATTCATTTTTTTAACTTTGTTAAGTTCTGTTGGCCATTACTTACACATACTTCATGTTAAAAAATTGAAAATTTCAGGCGTTGTTGCATACATGTAGACGTTCTGAATTGTGAAATATTTCAGCTTAGAGTAAGACAATTGCCAAGTTATGGATTCCTGAAAATGGTATGAACACAAAATGATGGCCACTTTTGATGACAATATTTCCACACTGAAGCATATGAGATCTCCGATAATTAAACATTTATCACTTCAGTAGTCATTTTTTATTGAACTGGAGGAATAATTCGGAAATAATTCAAACTTATTGATTTATGGCACTTCAAAATTGACAAAGATAATATTGGATCCAACTTTTAAGTGCATTTACAATTTTACTGGTAGAGTCAACCATAAAAACAAAAACATCAACTTAAAGAAAAGTTTCTAGACTCTGAATGCACCGAATTTCAAAGTGGTACCCAAAAGAAAAGTACATAAAAGAGTCTGTCAAAGACAGCTTTCAAGGCATGGGGTGATTGATTTATTTCTGCCTTTCTAACCATGTTCTGTTTTGTTTATGTAGCCATGTGCTTTTGGTACCTTTGCCACAGTCCCTCCCCCTCACAGAACTAAGTCTCCACCCCTTTACCCAATTCTAGCAGCACTGACATCAACTATCGACTCTAATAACAACAACAACAGTATTTTTTATATACTACTACTACTACTACTACTACTACTAATAATAATAATAATAAAATACAATTATTATTATTATTATTATTATTATTATTATTATTATTATTATTATTATTATTATTACTGATAATAGTAATAACCTCTTCTAGTACCCCAGGGAAAAGTGGAATAATCAGTGTATTTAGTTGTCTAAAGCAATTTCTTTAGAATTTATTTTCATTTTATTTTTATTATTTCCTCAATAAACATATGAGGAGTGGGATACAGATGTGGAAGATCTAAACGTTTGTGAGCACACTTGCTTTGATTTATATGGAAAGCATTTTATCAGTGAGTAAGTCAAACAGATGTAATAGGCCTAGTGTTCACAACTGCCAAGGAGGTCATGTTTTTTTGCCAGCGTGTGTATGTCTGTGTACAAGACAACTCAAAACTACACAGATTTGGATGATATTATTGGAACTATTCACATTCAGTTTAGATGACAGTTGCATCAGATGATGCCTGAATGATCTGTGCTCTAGTACATGAACTAACAAGTATAAAATATATCTCCGACCCCTTTACTCTAGAAGAAATCTGCACTTCTTGAGCACTCTCCTAGTTTAGAGGTTTAATTCCTTCATTGAATGCTCAGTTACTTTGAACTAGCAGCAGTGCTGTTACAAAGTATGATCTAAATGTTGTCAAGAAAATGACTAGTTTATTTTGATATACTTCTCTATCATGGTGGCTGAGATTCTAGCCTGAACCCAATGGTGGCAGTAATCTAAGGGCCCCGCCCACAACCAACTCTAGGGCCCTTTGAAAAAAAGTCATTACCCATGAGCCCTAGCGCCTGCTGAGACTTTCTTTTTTTCATTTCCATTGTTAAATCAACTGCTACAATTTTAACGTTTAAGCCAAGGCCTATTACTTAGAAGCTAGAATGTGGGTACAGCGAGAATGTATGTCACAATGCATGTATTTTGAACTTAGTTACCCCGATTAAGTCAAGGGTTTCATTATGTATGTTGGTTTGTGCTTTGCAGCTAGGGTTGTCAGGCATTGGTTCATGCTTATTACCTAAACTATTTAAATTTTGTAATGGATTGAATAAATGTTATTCCTGCTGACAACCATGATAATGGCTATTGGTTGGATGTATATGTCATAAAAATTTTAAAACTTTAATATATTCAGAAGTTGAATCACTATAGTATCCTAGTCTGAACTTTCACAAGTATTTCTTTACAGACATTGGGTTATTCTTTACCTAAAGTGCTCAATACTAGAAACAATTTGAACAGGTGTCCCTTCCACTGACAATTGTAGTTATAACATTAATTGGATTTGAATAGATTAAAATTATTAACATTGCTGATAAGTCAATTCACTATACTAAACTGCAAAGGCAGTAATGCTACAGAAAGTTGCAAAATACTTTGATAAAATATCTACCATTTATTAATCATCTATCAATTAAACTATCTATCAATCAATTTGCAAATATTTGAAGAGATTGCAATGCTGGTCCTTTTAGGCCCGTGACAATAAATCTGAATTTTCTGTCACCTGCCGATTTATGCTCCATTTTAGTGATCAGTCATAAGAAGTCTAGTTTCTTACAATTATAAACTCATATTAATTCTCAGGATCACAGACTGCATTTCCTTTGAGCATATTAAAGTTACAGCTATACATTCAATGTATGGTAATGTGGTATTTGAAGTAGCCTATCTTTAGAGATTGTGCACAAAAAGCAATTTGTGATAATCCACCATGAAGCCGTGATGACCAGGAAACCAACAATAATCATGATCAACAATAGCAGGCAAAATGCTCATTAATAATAAAAAGAAGCCTTTAAAAGAAGAAACCTCATTGGCTAAACATACAAGGAATAGGCAGACACCAAACACCCAATGAAAAGCCTAATTGACGAATAAAGGGAGGGGCAGAACCTAGGCCCAGAAGCACATGGCTATGTGGGCAAAGTAGTCCATAGCAACCAAGGGACCAAATAAACAAACACACCTAGCAACGAAGGCAGAAAAACCAATCACCAAGACTGTGAAAGCCATCTTTGATATAGTAATTTATGTGGTTTGGCTAAAGGTACCATTTCAATATCTTGAGCATTTGCAAAATAAAACATGGGCTTTGTGGTGGTAACTTTGATTTTAAGGTACACTCAACCAGTAATTTGGAAAATATGCTTAAACTATAGTGATTTGTGTATTGTAGATTTGCTTTCACATTCGCCCTCCTCACTTCTGATTTGTTATAGTGCTTCTCTCTCACGCCCCTCTTGTCAGTCATTTGTTGTCACGAGAACAGTAGAACTAGTAATAGGTCTAGGCCAAAGAACGTGGATCTAGGTCTAGCATTTTGAGGTTCACAGTTCCACGCTAGTTGACATGCTAATTCACTTAGCCTCGTGAAACCAAACTGGGGGGTATTCCATCAACGGAGCTATTCGCTAAGCCGCGCTAACTTCGGCAAGCGGCGCTAGTTTTAGTGTGAGTTCAGTTCCATTACTCTCGCTAACAGTAATCGCAGCTGAGTTGCTGGGGTAACATATGCTCCCAAACTAACCAGCTCCGTGGCAGGTTAACTGCAAGGCTTAATAAAGCGGTGTCTCAGAAAATGCAATCAGTCAGAAACACAAGTCACCCAAAAAGGTTCCATACACCTGCTTAATAATCTTTCCCACCAAATAAAGGTTGATAGGTTTTGCAAACACTGTGATCATGCATGAATTCCCCTTTTACTAAATTACTATTGATATTTCGAAGTATTTATTAGGAATAATTTTAGTTACGAATTAAAAACAAATGCATGCATAATCAGAGACGTGACACATGCCGGCCCATCACGTGGTGTCGAGTTGTAGGCTGCGTCTTAATTGAATGATTGATTGATTTCAGTTGCAGGTGCAAGTCTGCTGTGACAGAACAACATGAGACTGGCAATTTGTTCCAACAAGCAATGGTCAAACATTATGATTCAAAATATATTTTCAATCACCTTTTCAATTTCTGCATTGCCAGTAGGCCTACTACTATAAACATGTGATATTGAGTTATTTCACACAAAATTCAACAGATGACGTATGCATATCGAAGTTTCTTTCTTAAAATTCTTTTAGTTCTGCCTTAATTTTACGACAGTTCATCAGGTATTCCTAAATCACCTATTTAGGTCTAGTGTTGAGCTCGTGCACGCAGCCTTGTTTAAGTTAACGAGAGGCAGGCGCAGCTAACTTGCGTTGATGGAATGGCTTCAGCCTCATCTCTGAGTTGACGCTACTTCAAACGAGGCTTAATCACATAAGCGCCGATATCATTAGCGACTTTGCAGGAATACCCCCCTGATCTCGCAAGCTTCAGGTCTTTACTCCCAGCTCTGTCTGGCTACTCTCCAATGAAGAGAATTTGGAGCAGGTTGCCAAACAAACTAACCAGTCGGCGTTGGCTTTGAGGTGGGTTGAAGTGTGGCGCAAAGAGAAGCGGGTCTAAAGAACATATGTTAGTACGACATATGCTTCGTTGGTCTGATTGGTTGATTTGGCCCGTCTATCGCTAATGATATCGGCGCTTATGTGATTAAGCCTCGTTTGAAGTAGCGTCAACTCAGAGATGAGGCTGATTCCATCAACGCAAGTTAGCTGCGCCTGCCTCTCGTTAACTTAAACAAGGCTGCGTGCACGAGCTCAACACTAGACCTAAATAGGTGATTTAGGAATACCTGATGAACTGTCGTAAAATTAAGGCAGAACTAAAAGAATTTTAAAGAAAGAAACTTCGATATGCATACGTCATCTGTTGAATTTTGTGTGAAATAACTGAATATCACATTTTCATAGTAGTAGGCCTACTGGCAATGCAGAAATTTGAAAAGGTGATTGAAAATATATTTTGACTCATAATGTTTGACCATTGCTTGTTGGAACAAATTGCCAGTCTCATGTTGTTCTGTCACAGCAGACTTGCACCTGCAACTGAAATCAATCCATCATTCAATTAAGACGTAGCCTACAACTCCAGACACCACGTGATGGGCCAGCATGTGATACGTCTTTGTTTATGCATGCATTTGTTTTTAATTAGTAACTAAAATTATTCCTAATAGATACTTCGAAATATCAATAGTAATTTAGTAAAAAGGGGAATTCATGCATGATCACAGTGTTTGCAAAACCTATCAACCTTTATTTGGTGGGACAGATTATTAAGCAGGTGTATGGAACCTTCTGGGCGACTTGTGTTTCTGACTGATTGCATTTTCTGAGACACCGCTTTATTAAGCCTTGCAGTTAACCTGCCACGGAGCTGGTTAGTTTGGGAGCATATGTTACCCCAGCAACTCAGCTGCGATTACTGTTGGCTTGAGATTAATGGAACTGAACTCACACTAAGACCCCGTTTACACAAACACAGATAACCATAAAGACGCACATGTTTCTCTGCGGTTGCACCTCTCTGTTACACTTACCCGAAGGTGAAGACGGAGAATCCCACAAACTCCGGGCAAGGTGGAGATGTCGGAGAACCCCGTCTTCAGAGATTTGTGTAACTACCCATAACCGGAGCTCTAGCACCAAAGACAGTTGGATCAAACGAGAAGCACCTACGTTCGCGCATAGCAGTTCTATTTTCACAAGGGGACCACCTGGTTTTGAATGATGTCAGGACTTTTACCAATAAATCGTCTTTTTGGAGTTATCAGGTTTTTTTTGGCATGTATCTCTCATATTCTGTAAGTGTTAAACATGATTTCAAGACTAATGTTGTAAACTGTTACTGTTGGTATTTCTATCAGATGAAGCTGCCAGGCAGTAAATAGCCTACTAAAATTTCAAGTTGTTAGCGAGCTAACGCTAGCGATCTAGCTAACGTAATGTTTCACATTTATATTTGAGATTTAATTTATTGACAGCCTGCGGGTAACATTACTGAGTTCATTTTAACTAGACAGAGCAAACATAAACATAGTTTACAGCAATATGTGAGGTTTGAGCAAAGTCCAAAACGACTAGCTTATAGTTAGCATATAGCTATGTCGTCATGGTAACTGCCAAACAAACCCTCTCTGTCTAAAGCTAAAAAGCAGACTTGGTTCATACAACATTGTTTTGCAGAGGAGCGATTGAATTGTCATTTGTTGGTTTCATTAATGATCACAGACAATATTATGGCACACATACATTAATATCATTCTATAATTTCTTAAGGGAAAATGTTAATGATGTGACGTAATGTGAGACTGCTACTAACGCAGACCGAAACACTTCACGTTTGTGGCCATCTGCCACGATGTTGCTCCCTTGAAAGATCTTTGATAAAACTGTGACGTGGTGGTTAATTGTCACCGGCTTTCTTTTCTTTCCGTTTTTGATGTTTGTGTAAATGCGATTGTTTTCTTACTCGGGGGAGGGGAAGATAACCGGTTTCTCGAAGACCCGGGGTAGTGTAAACTAAGCATAAAACTAGCGCCGCTTGCCGAAGTTAGCGCGGCTTAGCGAATAGCTCCGTTGATGGAATACCCCCCAGATGGAATTGCAGAAGCAAGTCCAACTGGCGGAGTCAGGTTACAGTTCACTCACATGTCTGCTCCAATGAACACGTTCTCCCAGGTACTGAGAGAGTAGTGTCTGAATTCTGGCTCTGGCCAGGCAATGTCCATCCATGAACGTGAGGTTGCTGCGCTGTTAACACAGCTCTGAGCTAATTCTTCCAAAACATCCCCAAGAATTGTGAGCGCAACTTTGTATTTGGAATCAGTCAGTTTTCGATGCCAATATTTTGCAATTGGATCAGTGAACAGTATTCTGTCAATACAGAGTAATTTCTCAAAAGAGCACGGACAGCTTGATATTGAGAAAGGCAGAGCACTTCATTCAAAGGCCTGAAAGACAGCGAGTCCACCTCTAAAACATCAGCCAGTTTTCTTTACTGATGACCTGCTAAACATAACCCTAACCCAGTACACTACTGAAATTTCTTGTGTTCCTCATGTACTAATAGACTGCATTCCATATTTATTCGCTATCCATATTTGCATTTATTTATTAAATTATAGCTTATTATTAACTATTTAATGTGCTATTTAATATATTTTTTTTCATATTATTTAACGTGCAAGGTCCTGCGACAGGTTTTTTGAAGGCTGAATGAAACATAAGCATAAAATAGGCAATAAGAAATAATAGGGATAGTGTAGCCAATGTAATACAAGTAAAATTATTTAGTATTAAAGTTGGTTTTTGGTATTGACATAAAATATGCCATTTCTCATCAAAAAAAAAATCTACTCTCTGCACTTGTGCCAGATGGGATTCGAACCTGCGACTTTTTTCCCCTTTTTTCTCCCCCTTCTTATAGGGACAATTGTTCCCCAGCTTTCGCAGGATGTCACATGCTTATGACTGTACAGAAGAGACACCATCTGTGTGAGCTTTCCGAGTCAAATGACGCTTCAAATAATTGAGTTTCCACTCTGTCCATATTTTCCCTATCGCAAAGTCTCCTTTCATTTTATCCTCTTTGCACAGTTTACAAATGACTCCCTTAGCCTCTTCATATCAGAATATTGTTCTTTGATGGGACTAAAGGTGGGAAACTCAGAAGGAAACTAAGCATTGTAACAACAGCCCAAGTCACACACAGTGTGGTCTCATGAGAATGCCCCTTCTGCAAAAAATGCAGGGACAGAGAGGACCCTCATGGCCACACCTTGCAGACTGGGGAATCTCTCTATGGATTTGGCCCAAAATGTAAGTGCATCAAATCCACAATCATCAATAATCTCACAGCACTAGCTTTTTTCTACATACACCATTGAGTCCTGGGTTGTGCTGCTTTGCAACTTGAAAGCCTTGTAGCGCGAAAGAAGATGCTGATGCTTTGGGGTGGTGCTGAGTCATAATATCCGATACTTCTGTGCCCTCTGTGTCATCTTCTGTTGGTGCTGCATTAAATGTGTTTTAAAGGTGTACACACAGACAAGACAGGATTTGGGGGGGGCGGGGGGTGTAGATACTAATGATAAAACAAAAGCAAGAACAGTATTAATAATTGTAACAGCAACAATAATAATATCTGTGTCGACACCTGTTAATAACCTTTTCAGGTCATCTCTAAACCGATTTGGACCTGGACCAGTTTCCCCATTCTGAACGTCAAAATCAACCCAGAGAAGCCCAAACTGCATGGCAGCAAGAAAGTATATTCTATGGCTAATGGTTCCTCTGGAATCTTTTCATCCATGCTGATCATCTTGAAAATTCCACTTAATAGCATCTCCAAGGACTTTTTTAGTGCTCTGACAATAGTTGCAATCTGGGGCTGGTGCACTTCCATCTTTGTAAGATGACTCTTCAAGTCCAGAATGGTGGGTATCACCATTCTAATGGTCACCTGAAGATCACCTTCAGTGAGGTCTGTTGCCTCAGAAAAAGGCTTCAGCAGAGTGCAGAGGTCTTTTAGCTGAGACCATTGTCAAGCTGAACAGTCTGCAATCAGTATCGCTGCACATTTCACTGATGGCACAGTGTTCAAGTTCTATGACAGCCTTTAGTTGCCTGTAGGTCTATGTGCTATTCCACCTTGTGTTGTTACCAGCTGAGATGAATGTATTAGAGCCAAAGAGGTCCTCAAATGAGTCTTTGTGCAGGGAGGTAAACTTGGTGGCCTTGGCTCTTCCTACTGCCTTAAAGCAATAATCCGAAGTGAATGTAGCCCTGCTGTTGAGCGTGCTAAGTGCTATTGATAGCCACAACAATGACCGAATTCCGTGCAAGGTAGACTAAGATAATGAAACGGCAGCTAGAATGTGGCATGTGAAAACAAAACCAAATCAATTAAGTTTCGTTTCCACATGCCCCATTCTGTCAGCAGTAGCTGCCGTTTCGCCATCTCTTTACAAAATTCGGTCATTGTGGTGGCTATCAATGGTTCTTAGCACTATAAAACAGCAGGGCTATGTTAGCCTAGTAAACTAGCACCACCCGCTGGACAGCAAAATCTTTTGTCTGCGAGTGGGTCTAGCCTCGCATCATCCTCCAATTCTGCCAAGAATGCCAGGAATCTGGCAAAACAAATAACGCAGAGATGTGTTTTGAATCAAAGCGGGCGGGGTTTTGAGGGAGAAACGACACAGCGTTGGCCTATACGCACAGATATGGTTTGAAAGACAACGGGTTGTGCTCATCAACAATCTCCCGTTGTATCCATTCATAGAGGCCAGACTAAATAGACATCCAATCTCACATTTAGTCTGGTTTACCAGGCTAGGGCTATGTGTTGATTCAGTCCGGATATTTCCTTTTACCTCTTTCATGCCATTAATGACAAGCTGTAGGGAGTGGGCATAGCAAGAGAGACGCTTGATAATGGTTGATTGGTAAATATTGAACAACTTTTCTTGGGTTGGGTGTGCATGAAGAGCCAAGAAACCCAAGCCACTCGACCTCAATAATGATGATTTTATTAATTATGACACTTACCTTGGAATTACATTCATTCCACACCACACACAGGTCTCGAACCTGCCACCTACAACAATCTTCCAGCATGGGAGTCGGATGCTCTAACCACTTAGCTAAAAGCCCAGGCTTCTAAGGCTGGCTTCAAAAAATTAACCCACCCTCCAGAGTGGAAATCTAAAAGACGCTCCGCCGTCCCGTTTCATGTCAAAAGGGTTGAAAACGCAAAAGTGTGCTCTGAGCTGCTCATGCTGGCTATCCTCGTTGACGTCACAACCACGTGCAGTACAGCAAAACTAAGTCCTTCCTTTTTATGGGGATATGCTGTCCCTCCAGGTACAGGATACTGATGCATATATCCACATATCGTTAGCAACAATAGCTCGACCTCCTCGTCTGTCTACCTCGTTTCTTCGCCATGTTTTTGTTTTTGACGGTCGTGCAGCGCTATTACGGTAAGAAGGAAGTTTCATCACATGCGCGCGCTCTTGGTGGTGTTATATGCCAGTGCTTCACAGTACCACCTAGCCACCTGACATGCACACTACATTATTTCACACATTTTTGCATCACCGTGTGCATACAGATTTCCACCCAAAGACGCTCGTCTAAACGCGAAATAAAAAGTGGGAACACAACACCACTTTTGCAGATTGTGTTCAGATCGTTATCGTGTAAAGCTAGCCTAACTCAGCAGTTAAAAGCGCCCAAGGGATTGAGTTGTGAGGATTTACAGGTATTGCTGCCAGCTAGCCGAGGTAGTTGACATCCGTTACATTTACAACCCTGGAGATAGTATAACATTGGGGGGATTTGCAAGGCAGAATCTACAGTAATAGCAGGGCTATTCAATTAGTTTTCCAAGTGGGCCATATTTCGAATCCAAGAACTTGAGCTGGGCTGCAAACTTTCCGCGGTCACTTTTTTCAAATAAGTATCATTATATTAGGCTATATTATTATTATTGTTATCATTCATTATTATTAGGCCTATTTATTATTATTATTATTGAAGGCCTATTTTATATTACTATATCCTTTTTAGCTTTCAACATTGAATAGGCCTATAAAAATGCACACAAACAACTCTATGTTCCATCTCCTTTATTAAAACAAATTTAAAAAAGAACATTTATTTAACATTTCTCATTGCTCATGAGGCTACTGATAGGCTACTAAACAGAACAGGGCTATTTTACCCCACTGCTGCCGATGTCTTTAGTGAGAGAAGTGGCATTTCTTGTTTTGCACAAGATCTGTGATGTTTGGTTCATAAGATGTCAATGCAATCCGTAGGCACTGGTGAAGTTTGATGTCTGTTAGGGAGAACCGATAACTGTTCTTAATTGCATTCACTTGAGAGAAGCTCGATTCGCAAGTGTATGTTGATCCAAACATGCTGAGCACAAAGATTGCCACTTTCTTTTTTTTTAATCTGTTTTTATTAATGAAAAATCTAATTTGCAAGCTTATAGAAAAGACAATCATTTTTCTTTTTCTTTTAAGATTGCCACTTTCTTAATGTTGGGGAACTGGTGTGCGAACTTTGCTATATAACATTATCTATTTATTAATGTGCGGCAAATTGTAAGACATACAGTGAGATCTGGAGACTGGTGACGATATTTTAGTTTTAAAGGTGACGTATCACGTCGGCTGCATCTGTGCCGCCAATTGAATAGCCCTGCTAGTGTTAATAACCATGTGATATCTTAAGAGAGCAAAAGTGTCTGTTCTGACTGGGCGGTGGCAGAACTGCCACACTTCCATGAGTGATGAAATTAGCCGATGACCAATCATTCTTAATGGACATTGGTATGACATGGGAGCAGAAGGTCCTTCAATATTTTATTTGTTAACTTACCTGTTCTAAAGTAGCCTGGCCTTGCCTTTCAACGTACTCCCCCTCGATAATCATCTAAGACTCCATCAGGTTTACTTAACGACCATACTGACGAATAACATTTGCAATCAGGTGAAATCAGATTTCCACTAATCCAAGACACTTCCACTCCCTCAATGGCAGAGACGAAAACCTGAGTTTTGCAGACATGAACTACATTCCAAAATCTTCCTTTTTGTGTTCAAACATTACTTACCATGTTACGAAAGACTGTTTTGTCCAATGTGGCAGTGTTGAAGAGGAATAGCTTCCAGACAAAAGCTGCAGTATGCAGAGCACACTTCCAGCATTTCCAAAACCAATCCACAGCTCTGAGAACCCTAACTCCTGGAACAAATTGACACGATCACATCACTATCTACTGTCCTTAGGTAAGCCTAGTGAGACCATGTTTGGCAGCATGATGTAGGCTAAACGTAGCTCTAGCATCTGCATTCCATGTGCTATTGTTTGTGTTGAGTTACCGTTTCACATATTTTGGCATTAAAAATGTTACCTCACTCACGTCAGATGTAGCGCTACGCGCGTTCATCTGATATTCAGCGATAGACGAATTATTTCAGGAGCCAGAAATCCTTGAATCTAACTGGGCAAACGGCTTGTCCATCAATTTAATTGACGTACACTGCAGCCAACCACATGGAAACCAACCGAAGACGCTCGTTACGTTTGTTGGATTGGTTGGATTCAAAATAGTTGCTTCTTCGCTACGTCACACCCTCTACAGCAGCCAGCGGCCCTGATTGGTCCGGTTAGAGAATAATGGCTTGAAATCTCTCTGATGGGCTTCAACATCAGATCGTTGCGCGGAAGTGCCTTACGAAAGTTACGTAGCGCATGATCTGACGTGAGTGAGGTAATTAAAAATGCTCCCTAATGACAAATACTGGGGTCGAATTTGCTGATTTAACCTAACAGGCTACTGGTTTGAGACTTGCCAATTTACCGGCATCAACCAGTTGACCGTTATCACCCGGCCCGGTAGTCAAAATTTAAAAAACAATGTGGCCCTTAGGCCAAAATTATTAGTTCCGTATCATAAGTCCGACATCCCATTAGTCCGACATCCCATTAGTCCGAAAATGAGCCATTGAGGAGAGATCCCATTAGTCAGACATACCATTAGTCCGAAAAAAAGAAGCCCATTGTTCCGACATCCCATTAGTCCGAAAATACACATGTAGAGATGCATGAATGGCTTGTAAGGGGGCTAGTAATTAATGACCAAAATATTGACGCTACTTGTCAGTGTTGAGCTGTTCTCGCTCCTCTGTGTGTGAGTGAATGCGTGTGGGCATATTGTGTGTGTCTCCTCCTCATTTTGAATGCTAATTTGTGATGGGTTTTGTAGTAGGAACGTTTTTAGACTGAAGCAGTTTGATGTTCATTTGCACACACACACAAAAAAAAAAACACATCCACGGCTGATAGATAATTGTTGCAATTTAGGGAATGCGAACCTTGGTTGCCCGTGCAACTGCCACGCATGCATCCCCTACCCCACTCTCTGCTAATGCTTTTATTTAATTAACCATTGAATAAATCCAGACTGCGGTCTATTTCCTAAAAACTCCGTCTGTCATTGTTTTTGTTAGACTGACGTGACACTCTGTGTGAATTCCGTTATGTTTCAAAACTCATAATTGGTAATTAAACAAAATCGATTACACAGAGTTTGTCCTGGAAGAAACGGGTCCTATGTTCCCCGCCTTGTATATGACCACGGAAATTGCATGGGATATGCTTGCGAGTGCACATTTCGTAGGTAGCCTATACAACCTGCGGAGTTTCGCACCATCTCTCTGTTGCCTGCATTATGCAGAAAGGAGATTTGGATAGCCTACTTGAGATTGGACAGTTGAATGAATAGGCTATTATATTTTATTTATTTGTTCTGTAATGTTCTAACCAACCATACTATAGTGGTCCGCAAGTAAGATATAGTGGTAAAGTTTATGTCCAATTACGCACAACTCCAAGGCCAATCTGGAGACGTCTTTTGCTCAAAATCTCTCATATTTGACTTGTCCTTTTCGTTTGGTAGCCAATCTATAGCCTAGGCTACCGCGATCAGACATGATATCCATATACTTTGATTTTGGAGAAATTAGTGCATTCAACTTTTGGGACATGGTTGTTTGTTTTTGTGCTGATTTAGGCTACTCTTAAAAGCGGCCCACCCGACGTTTCCTTATCCTTACAACTTCTCAAAGTTTAGGCTACTTGTTGTTTCCAGTAGATTTTTTCGTTAAGATATTAACCTTGTTTGATTTATAATGTGGTGAAACTTAGGAATTAGTGCCGAATAGACCTCTGGTATTTTGTAATTGTGTTATTCACTGCTTAAACCAGCGCACTTCTGCAGCAGCCTTTTTTTCCCCCAGCAGTGAAGACATTAAGGACTGTCAACATGACCGTAGCTACAATAGAGGACACCTAATTTTTCGAGCCGAAAATAAGTTAAACATTCTTAATTAATCCCTTTGCGCGCGTTAGTGCCGCAAAACATATCTCCTGTTTTGCTTCATTGTCTTTCGGAAGCTTTATATGGGCATGATACCTCTTACAATGGAGGTAGCCTATTTGGTAAATCTGATCTAATTAAAACTAAACAATCAGATCTACCCATTGGTATCATTGGTAACGTACTTGCTAGAGATTGAGAGGGTTTAATTTCAGTGTAAATATCGCCTATATTTAGGCAAGGTATGTCTTTATAGTAGCCTATTAAAGGCTGAACTTGCTAGATCATCACACATTATAATATAGACCTATAATTTGCAGAGAATTGAAACCTGTGAAATGAACACAATTTTTAAAACTGTAATCTGTGGTGGGAGCACATTATTGTAGACTAAATCATTTGAGCATTTAAATCATTCACTGAAGTAAATTATATTTTTTCCAAACACAATCAGTGGCAGGTTACACTGTTGTCACAAAATCATAAATAGCCTAAAGAATTCTGTGCTAAAAAGATACAGCTGAATATTCAGCATTGCTCAGTTGTAGCCTATTAGGAAGGAAAGAGGAGCTGTGTCTCATTGACTTTCAGTGGGTATAATTTCTGTGTTTCCATCAGAAAAAAAGTCTATCATGATGTGCTCACACCATTGCATTTTTAAGAATTAAAAATTTCAGTAGATCTCTTATGTTGAAAAAATTTCGCCGCGCTATGCGCGCATTTAGGACCTCTCAAAATGCTGTATACGGCCATGACTGTCAATGCTTTCCCTGTGTGTGTGCTTTTGCTGTGTGTCAGACTCTTCAGTCAAGTTGACTGCAAACATACAATTGTCATTAGGCTGATTGCCACTGTCTTCTCAAGCAGCTACTGTTACATATAAGACTTAAGTATCTCAATTAAATAATTTAAATCAATTAAACGTGACTATATCGCACTGGGCTCCGCATTGCGCCTCTGTTCAAAGAACTTCAGTTCGCGACACCCCCTCTCCTTCCCTCATCACAAAGTGTGGGCACGGAGCAGCAACAACCTGCGCCTTGCCGTGCGGCTGCATGGAAGCAACTGGGAACATAGGACCTGGGGAACATAGGGATGACCCCGTACTCAGTGCTGTGGCAAGGAGTGTTTGGATATGTTTACTGAGTTTGAAACTAAAAACAATGTAGACTACTGAGAAAACGTATTTTCACGAGAAAACGTATTTTCCTTCGCGGACTGCTGGGTGGACTCATTCACCAGATTTGGTGAGATGTATTGTTTTTCTGTGTTTTCATATTGCTTGACCTAGCAGAGAGACACCAATCCCATTTTTCCTTTTTTTCTGTGGATTAGGCTATATTTTTGGTTTGCTATATCGCAGACAAAGTTTTGTCGGCAGCGGCCCTCTCGCTTTCCTGGATTGGATTATTGACTCTTGTGCGTGGTCCTGGCAAAATACAGGACATCTTTCGTTTAGTTTGGACTTTTAGGTTTATTTTCAGGACTGAATGAAAGGGGAATTGCAATGCCTGGGATTGTTTGGGACATTTAATTGTGTGTGAATAGCGCCGCTGTGCGCGACCTGGGTTATTGTTTCATGTGTATCCTCCTTTACTGTTAAACCGAAGAAAGGGACATCGTTTCATAGCCTGTAATTAAGAGACGCACTCAGATTTGTAGCCTACCTTGTACTTTATTCTCAGAATTATCTGTTTATTGCATTCATATTTAGTCATTCAAAAGAACCCCTTGATTGTTACAACAGGCCAGCACATTTCCACCTGTCTTTAGACACACGATGCTACAAAAAAGACGTCTCCTTTGTTCCACGAATTTTGCGTCTTTCATTACAAGTCATCCATCCATCTCTACTGTGTATGGTCGGACTAATGGGACTTCGGACCAATGGGCCTGTTTTTTTCAGACTAATGGTATGTCTGACTAATGGTATCTCTATTCAATGGTTCATTTTCGGACTAATGAGATGTCGGACTAATGGTATGTCGGACCAATGGTCCGTCCCCAAAATTATTGCCCACCCCTGCTTTAGTCTCTTTAAGATTAGATTAAATTTAACTGCCATCCTGCTACTCAACGGCTGACCAGTAAGATCTCCTTCTCCTGATCTCTAGTACAAAGGTAACCTCACCTGGGTTCTTCTTTAACTATGGGCACTATTGGCCTTGCAAACTTGAAGAGAACAAATATAATAAAATATAAAATCTCACAATGTAATAGGTTAGCATAACTAGTCTAGTTTGATGATTCATAAGAGAACACACTGATTTTTTTTAAGACAAATTGGTGGTTTTTTTACAGATTTCCCAACTCGGCTGGCACAAATGTCATTTCCATCACATATAAATATTTGTCATTTATTCTAAAATACTATGATACATATAATGTTTTTTTACTGGAAGAACAATTTTCATATATAGTTTTAGCTGTTTACGCCTTTATTGTAAAACACATACATTTATGGATTAGGTAAATTAATTGTGATGAGGACAAAACGTGAATCTTACATCCGCCATAACCTGAGATATAGCATTGGAATAGCAAGATACATTTCAAGGTGTAACTACTTGTGTTTTTAATTAAAGTGGAACATTATCTCTTAAATTATGCAGAAGTTTTTAATGAGTGATTAGAATTTTGCAACAATTTATTTAAAAACAAATGGTGTGGTGGAAATTACAATGAATGGACCATATAGACCATAGACCAACAAACCTTTCTTTTTAAAAACTTTATGGAGCACCCAGCTCCATTCAGCAAATACGTTTGGTATGTTTGAACCTTTCTTTTAAAAAAAGACAACTTCATATGAATTTCATATTTCATATATTTGAAACCGTACAGAAACAGCATTGACAGTATCACAAAAACCTGAACAGACAGAGAGGTTGTCATTAGATGAGAACACAAGTCATTGGATTGGGAACACAATAAACAGAGATCATACTGCCATCTTAATTTCCTTATGTTGGTGTGTGTGTGTGTGTGTGTGTGGTGCAGAGGTGGAAAGTAACTAATTACATTTACTCAAATTACTGTAATTAAGTAGCTTTTTTGAGTAATTCGTAATTTTTAAGTATTTTTTTAAATAGGTAATTTTACTTTTACTTGAGTATGTTTTTAGGCAAGTATTGTACTTTGTACTTCACTACTTTTTTGAAACCTCCCTGAGTACTGAGTAAAAAAATCAATGTGAGGAAAAAACATTTGGCTTGAACCAGAAAGTTAATACAGACTATTTACTGTAGCTTAAAGCTGACCCTGCTTCTTGTAAATGTTGACAATAGCCAAGCAACCTGTGGAAGTGATTAATTCAAAAGCAAAATCCTTGCTTAATAAGTGATTAATCCAAATCCTTGGCCAAGGAATGTTGTCAGCCAGTATAACCATTGCTTCAGTCCAGGTCAATTTGAGTCTAGCCAGGGTTAGGGTAGCCCCCAAAACCATCAATATGTAAAATCTCAAAGCTAGTCGGCTACCTTATTCTAGCACTCTCAAGATGCCAAAATTAACAAATCATCACGCCATATGATGTGAACTGGCTGGGCTGATTACTGTCACTGTTATCTGGATCGGTTGCCTGGTCAGAGTGAGATTAAAGTTTGATACCTAAAACTACAACTCCTAGGATTGAATACATTTCTTATCTAAAAAGCGGAAAACCTTATGAATTGTGATTGGCATGTAGGCCAATGTAAGTGCTCTCTCAGTCATGCCATCTACAGTAGCTGTTGTATTACTTGTAAGTAACACTATACGTACACATTTGTTTTTTAGAAATGTGAGAAGGGGGGCTTTACACAGCCACTACCCTTTGGTTACTGTATTTGACCAAACATTCATTCATTCATTCATTCATTCATAACGAGTTTGATTGTAGTTACTGAGCAGGTGGTTTCTGAATTCTTGGGGTTGCTAAAGCAACCAAGCAACACCCTAGCATTGCTTTTAATTTTTAAAAAATATATATCAAATAATTGAAAGTAACTAAGTAACTTGTCTGGTGTGGTGTGTGTGTTTTTACTGGCATCTTAATTTCCTTATGTTTGTGTGTGTGTGTGTGTGTGAGAGAGAGAGAGAGTGTGTGTGTGAGTGAGAGAGACTGTGTGAGAGAGTGTGTGTGTGTGTGTGTGAGAGAGAGTGAGAGAGAATGAGTGTGTGTGTGTGTGTGTGAATATTATTCAAGGCAGATTTTTGCAGATTTCTTTCCATGCATCCATCTGAATTTCTTTATGCCGATTTGTTACGGGAATGGGTTCAGGGATGAGGCCGATAATATCCATGGGTTTGTACCAAATAACATCGTCCCTCAGTGGCCAAAAGAACCGATTCTTGCCAATGCTTGTCATGGTTTTCACTTCAGCCCCACTGTATAGGTCAACATCTTGAATAATGCCTGGGTACACGTCACCATCATACACCACTGACCGATAAGACTGACGTTTAAATCCAGAACTGGTTGCAGACCTCCATTTATGGGTGTGCCCTCAGGAAGTGCACTGGTTGAAGGGGTCATCCCATGGCAGAAACCTCACCATTTCCGGTACGAAACAGTTGCAGGTGTTGGGGACAGAACAAAAGCAACTCAGAACCCTCCACGACATCTGGCTAGGAGCATTAGAGATGATCTGTGAGGGGATAAAAGAAAACAGTGTCCGGACATTCAATTAGGCATAATTGGCAGTTAAAATGCATCATTAGCATAAATGTGCAGAGACAACAAAAGTGAAAGTATACTTGATGAATTTTCATGGTGCCACAGATTGTCTGTAACTGAGGGAATGTGAACATCCATGGCTTCGATAGCATCTGGTTCCACATAGAAGAGCTCAGTTGAGGACTTCTGCTGCAGCTCAACAAACAGGACACGTGCATTTGGAATGTCCCTCCCTCTTGCGATGATGTCATCTGCCCTCCTCTTTACGGCTGCTCCAATGCCATCAGCTGGACCTTTGCCATGCCCAGCCTCTAGGAAGTTCCAGGTCACCCTTTTCCAGCCCATTTGGTAGGGAACATTGGTGAGGAAAAAGAAATTCCTTTTGGACCGGTAGGGAGACCGGGGTAAGATGAGCCAATTTTTACATTCTTCATAATTCTGCTGATTTGATTAGGTTTTGGTGTTCAATTTTCACATCAAACAAAAATTTGAAGTGTCTTGCTTCTTCTGAAAGTAGTTATTCTTTCATAGTGTACACAGGTAAGGAGATATGACCTCTTCAAAAAAAGTGGTCTCGTGGCTCAACTTGCCCCATGTGCGGGGTAAGTTGAGCCAGAACAAACTTTTTATTAAAAATCATAGTCATTTTCTTCAAATATTGAAATAGAACAATATCAAACAGACTATTAGTCTGAGATCTAGCAAAATAGAGCAAAACCATTTAAAAATTTGATAAGGAAGGAATGCTATTGGCCTTTTTTGCAGCCTCGTCCATTTGTACTACCTGACCGCATGATCAACCTAAGAAAAATAGTACATTTTTCATTAGTGGAGATTTGAAATAGGTTATTTGGAGATGTCTGTGAAAAGCACAACTAATCTTCATCGATTTAACAAATTATACATATATATTTTTTCGACATATGGAAATTGAATAGGCTCAACTTGCCCCATGCCTGATGGCTCCATTTACCCCACTACATGATTTTGGAAAAGATGCCTCACCCAGCAAATTAGGGTCATATTCAAGATTTTGTTTAGCAATCACATAATGTCTTATAAGAGCACTAATTGAGATATAATGCATTTAATTATTATTCTATTCAGGTTTTCTCTAAATCATCTTAACACTGGGTGTGAGGAAATTCACACGTGATACAAAAAAACACTTTTTTACTCATATCTTTTAAACCACATTTGTCATGTACTTGCTTTTTTCACAGACAGAGGGTAATGATTCCCTCTACCTTCAAATCCTAACACATGATAAAATTTGTTTATGGTTTCCAAGAAAAAGGGGGTGGCTCATCTTACCCTGTGGCTCATCTTACCCCGGTCTCCCCTACTGTGTTGTGGGCCCATCGCTAACCACATGGAGAGTGGTGGCAGCAGGATGTTGCTCCTTCAGGTAGGTGAGCACGGGGGTCAGATGTGCCCAGATGGCTGATGGGTCGTGACGATACGAAGGACTGATGGAGCATAGTGACTTTGTTTCCTTCCAGGTGTCGGCCACACCAGTATGCAGGGAGACCTGGTGGTGCGAGTCTCCAAAGTGTACTGCCTGGACTTCACTGCTGTACTTGCACTGGAAGTTCTCAGCAAAGTCAATATGTAGAACCACCTCGTCCTCTCTCAACTTCTCCCTTCAACCCACGGATTGCAGCATACTGGTGCCTGATGTTGTACACGTGCTTCCCCAGTTTTTCTTTGACATTTTTGGAAAAGTCTTCCAGTAGATGTTGGAGCGTGCCCTCTTCTTTCTCCTTAACTGTGAGATGGACCGTGAACTTTTCTTTTCTTCTCTCTTTCCTCTGCCTTTGTCCTCCACACATGCCGCGATGTCTGGGCCCCAGGGTCAAAGGTTGATGTAAGCAGCTCTTTCCCCACACATTTTGGACAATCCCTGTACATACAATCCTTTGTGTAAGGAGAACAGCACAGGGACATGGCCAACTCTTCTATATTCTTGCTGGTGATCACTTTGTGCTGGGCCAGCTTGTCTGCCATAAACTGCAGATTTGCATGCGTTTTGCACAAACATGTTTCTCTGTCTTTTACGGTGGGCTGTGAAATCCAGAATGGACAGTGTTTGCAGAACTCGCTGTAAGATATTCTGATGTCCGGGTGCTCCTTTTTAAATTTCTGGTGCAGGACCTCCATGGATTCATTGAGGAATTTCTTCTGTTTTTTCATTTTTCTCTTCGTCACCGTCTTCTTCTTTCCTGTTGTGGCCCTGCTGTTCTCATCTCTTTCCATGAATTGAAGGATTTTTCTGGACTGTTTCCATGCTGACACTGTTGTTTTGTTTTTTCCTGGTGTATGTCAATTCTCCAGATCTTTTTTCATTGCTCCCTTTTCTCTTGGCCGAGAGGCCAAATTCTCTTTTGGCCATTGCAAGCAACCTGTACTTTTTAAGAATCTTCCCCACCAGGATCTTTGAGATGATTTGTTTTTCTTTCTCAGAAGAGAGATTTCTATATCTCTCCCTTAACTCGTCGAGGACAGCATTTTGGAAGACTAAAATCTTTCTCAGGGTGTGTGGTGCTGATGCCAACTGCTTTTTAGATTTGGAATTGGGGGAATCTGCCTGTTTTCCTTTTTTCAGCAATTGTGTGTACCTCTTGCGGTACTTCTCCACCTTTTGTAGAGCCTTTTCTAGCTTTGCATTGCTCTCATATAAGGATGCATAAACCTTTGCTTTGCACAGAGGGTAATGGTAAGGGTGGTGTGGGAGGTGGAGGGATGGGTCCCGACGGACAGTTTGGTGGGGTTATGGTTGCATTTTTTAACTTGTCCCGGTATTTTTTCATGTACATTCTTTGCCTCCTCCTTTCCTTATGTTGTTCCCTTTTTGGAAGTTCTCCAATTGGTTTCACCACACCCCTTTCTTTTTTTCTTTGATACCTCTCCCGGTCTTTTTTCAGTTTCTCTTGATACTTCACAGGGTCTTCTTTCATTTTGTCCCTGTAGGCCTGAGACCTCTCCTTTGTGGACTTCGGTGGCATCTTGAAAACAAACAAATTTACTTCAATTAATGAAGAATTCATAGCCAAGTAAATACATTAATATGGAATAATATTAATACATAATAATAATAAATAAATACATTAGGCCTATTAAATAGCAAGAAATAAATTGCAGTTGTGCATAGGCGGTACTAAGGGTGGGAGAGAGGGGTGGCACCATCGCAAAACGCAGAGCATGTCAATTATAGTTGAAATTCTAATTAAAAACAGACACATTAACTTCAATACATAAAGAATTCATTGCTGAGTAAATACATTAATATTGAATAATAATAATAAATAATAATAAACAATAATAAATGAATTGCAGTTGTGCATAGGCGGTACTAAGGGTGGGAGAGAGGTGGCACCACCGTAAAGCGCTGAGCATGTAAACTATAATTAGAAACATGTCAAAAATTGTCTTAAAAAGTGTTACTTTTACACTATTACAACATTGTTGTAATAATAAAATGAGATTTAAAAAAATGTGAGAGAGCAAGGGTCTTGTATGGGATCTATGCATTGTACCTACATGCGTAAATGTAATTTCCACCACGCCATTGTAATTTCCACCCAAGAATGCAATGTGGTGGAAATTACAATCTGACAGAAATTGGCAGGAAAATCTATGCTAGCATCACATATTAGCTAAGAAGTAGTCTCTAGCATTTTATGCTTACAAAATACATCTCTGTGTGTTAAAATAACAATTAATTTACAAACTGAGTTGATGTTACGGCATGTTTGGAAATTACATACAATTAAAATATTTTCATTTCAAGCAATATTTACCTTGGCTTTTCTTCAAAAATTGATGGCTGAAGTCAAAATTCCCACCATGTCAGACTTGTGCTGTGATGTCCCTGTTCATCTCCATAGCAACTACCCAAACAATCTTTCATACAAACTTTTTAAAGAGAACCTATGCAGGATCCGGTGGCGTCATCCAGTAAGCTAACAACCAAACAAAGCAGTTATTAAGCGTTTCTGCCAATAATCCTCCATTTAGAATTGCATAGTCAATGGTGATCGCCGCTAACAAAATGTATCGATAGTTGAATGCGCTGAGAAGTCAGAAATCGCGTTGTAATTCAAACAGTAAACTCTGGCTAAGTCACGTGACCTAGCTTGCTTGCTAACCAAAACTTACGATAGCCGGGACGCGCTCCCTGATCTTGCATAGGCGGTATCTGCCTCTAGGAGGGTCGGACAATCTCGTGAAGGGGCTCGTTTTACTCCGGAACATGTCATTTATCAAGTCTAGTGAGTTCTAGGCAATTTACATAAAGGTGTAATGAATAGGAAACGTCGAAATTTTACCTAAATGTTGCATGTGGTGTCTTTAAAGGGACATTACAGTGTTGTGGTGGAAATTACAGCAATAGTGTGGGACAACTACAATTGGTTTAAAAAATCACATAAACAGTTGTATGACATTAAATACTCAATTATAGTTTGATTATTTTACTGATATTGTATTCAATTATATTTTAAAACATTAGAAAAAATGTTTTTTTACTATTCATTTTAATCATTGAAGATCAAAAGTCTGGGTGTGGGACAAGCACAAAACGGCAATATTTACATATAAATGAGGCTGAAAAAAGGTGAAGAAGTCATCACAGACTACTTAAACAAATGTCCTAAAACAGTTTCATTGTAAAGATAACTATTAAATTGTGAAATGTCCCTTTTATTCATTTTTTAACAAAATATGATCAAAGGACATAAAAGTGCCCATAGTCTAAGAATCACCGGTTACATGCCGACATACCGCCACTCCAACACTGACGTCTAATTGTCGTACTGGCGGTATTTTCAGTTATAGTAAACGTCCCTGCACACCGACATTTTTTTTTTTTCTTAGTCGGAGTGGCGGCATGTTTGCCATTTTTCAACATACCGCCATTCCGCCATGAGGGAGCCTTGCCTTATCATGGTTGATGAGGTCAAAAAAGGTCCTGGCTGGGTCATTATTGAGAGCCAAAAAACTCTATGGGCCTATTCAAATGGATACAAAATAAGGATTACAACGTGCATTGTAGCTCTTAAACGTCAATAGTCCTTCATTGTCTTTAGTGCCGGTTTCATGCGTGTGTGAGAGCAACACAAGGAGTGAGTGCACAACTTGACTCATACTGCAGTTAAATTGTGTTTTTTTTTTCTCTCTCTCTTCTCGGTGACCTTTGGTGTAGGCTACTTTCATAATGAGGAAAAAAACACCCTTATAGTACTAGGGAGCTAAAAATAAATAAAATAAAAATAGGCTCCATGCAAATCAGGCCGCTATAAAAGACTGCTGCAGTAAAGTGCGCTGGGTTAAGCATGGAATAACATCAATTACAAAATACCATCGGTCTATGTTCTGTTTCGTTAATAACTTAACGAAAAAATACACTGGAAACAACAAGTAAACTTGGAGAAGTTGTAAGCTAGGGATAAACAAACGTCTGATGGTGCGCAGGAGAAAGCCACTTTTAAACAGAGTAAATCAACACAAAACAAACACAAGGTCCCAAAGGTTTAATACAACTATTATCCCCCAAATCAAAGTTTATGGATATCCAGTCTGATCACGGTAGTAGACTGGCTACCTAACGAAAAGCAAAAGTCAAGTAGCCTGAGAGATTTTGCGCAAAAGACGTCTCCAGCTTTTCCTTTGGATATTGGACATAAACCTCTACTTGCGGATCACTAGTATGATGGTTTGTTAACAACAATATGAGTCAACAAATACATCCAAACATTTTGCTATTATGACCAGTCAATCAGTTGAACATATATAGGCACTGTGAAACCGCTTTGCGCTCATTTATAGATTGCCCAAAGAAAAAAATAATGTCTGGCCCTGTGCATATTAAGAGTATGTTAGGGCCTATATCCTATATTTAGAAAAATCATGGAAATCCCATCGATAATGGGATGGGCAAAACAGAGTAACAGATCGGTTGCACCATGCAGCCCATGCACGCAAACATTGCTTTGCCCACGGAAAGAAACGTTTGCTGGTTACTATTAGCTACTTTGTAATCTAGTTGCCTTGAATTAACACATGGATTTGCAAAAAGAAAATCTCAACGCTGGCTATCGACCATGATACTGCTGTTCATCCGTATTCATGGTCTGGAGGTTCTTTAACCTGACGCGATTACACTGCGGAGGGGAGGGCATTCACTTCTGGTTTGAAACGATTGGACAGCTCGTCTAATCAGCTTCGCTTATTGGCCGGTAGACTCTCTACCGATGTAAACATGCCCAGACCATGGATACGGATGAACATTCGTATTATGGGCGGGCTATGTCAGGCTAATCTAAATCTGCTTTCTGCATAACGCTGCCAGGAGAGAGAATAACAGGCATGGTGCGAAACTCCGCAGGTTGTTTTATGTAGCCTGTATTAATAGTCATAAACAAATGATATATTTAATATTAATTAGATATATTTAATATTTATGTCATCAAAAGATGTAGTAGGCTAGGCCTAAACTAGGACGTGAGTGACAGGCTGTCCACGACTTTAGTTTTTCACCAGTAGAGTCAAAGCATGTAGGTAAAAATTCTGGCAACCGTAGGGTGACAGCGGCCACAGCTGAGGCGAGAGCAGAGGGGAGGGGCACTTATCTCAGAGCTGGCGCACTTTTCCCTTCGCTTAAATTAACCAATAAAAGATAATGCCCCCAAATAGGGACGTGCTTCATTATGCTGTCGGAATGGCGGTATGAAAATTTTTGGAATGGTTGATGTCATAATGGAAGGATGTCGGAGTGGAGGGATGTCTGAATGGAGAGATGTCGGAGTGGGGGGATGTCGGAACGGAAGGCGGTCCCCAGAATCACCCACCTATGTCAGATGAGGCACTATGCTGCAAGCAGCTTCACGCAAGCATGTGGGCCCATGAGCTCGCATCAGAGCAATATAAACAGCAGATTTACAGATAACGCATATCACTGCGATAACTATGCAATGAAAACACCAACATGCAAAAAAATAATTTAAAAATAAGTTCAACTGCGTTCAAATGTTTCAACTCATTTCATCCAGTCCTTCTGTCAGCTACGTTCGCTGGTGCTCGGCTAACGCAAGTGAATGGACACTGCTAGCCTGGCAATAAAAGACAGTCTTACCCACTCTGCAGTCTCCCTTAGGCAAGTGAATTAATATGCCAGGCCATCGATGTGTACGTCCAAGCTGATACAATCATCTCTGAAGTACAACTACCCTTGAAAAGTGTTATATTTTGCCTACATTGTTCCCTGTTTGTCGCAAGGTGTGCAAGGTTGATAGGCAGATTGATATAACCTCTGTCTATTGTCATATTAGTCAAACAACTAACCTGAGCAAGGTAATATTCCGCTGCTGCTGCTGAGAAAGTAATCCCTCAAAATGTAATGTTATCATGGCGATTCAAGGGTAATTTTTCTTTTACGATGTTTTTTTAATCAACACCGACGACCTGGCATATTAATGTATTTGCCTAAGGGAGACTGCAGAGTGGGTTAAGACTGCCTTTTATTGCCAGGCTAGCAGTGTCCATTCACTTGCGTTAGCCTAGCACTAGCGAACTCAGCTGATAGAAGGACTGGATGAAATGAGTTGAAAACGGTCTCCAATGACCAGAGATGTATAGTAACTAAGTAGAACTACTTAAGTAGCCTACTTAAGTACTAAAATGCAGTATTTGTACTTTACTGGAGTATTCTTTTTTTCTCCTACTTCCACTTTTACTTCACTGCATTTTTTTTGATGAATTTAATACTTCTACTCCATTACATTTTTGATGTGCTGATAAGTTACTCGTTACTTTTATAAAAAATTTTACAAATCATACCACATCCAATGATAGTCTATCAATGCCAGACCAGACCATCACCAGGTTTTCATTGTCATTATTGGGCGATATGGCTATAGGACGGTATAAGAGACCTCATGCTCCCCTTCGACCTTTCGCAGTACTGAATGAATGCAGGGCTTAGCCAAAGGTGAATTGGGAACGATTAGCAAGGTTCAGTCTACTGCTCCATTTCGAGATGAAAGAAAAACACCAAGTTCTTCAACTTCAAATGATTGTAGTGACGGGAATGGTGGTGACCATCCCTGGCCCTACTTAGAGTCCATGGCCAAACAGACTATTTCAGCCAAATAAATGTAAAACAGTAATATTCAAACTTTTGACCGCTTTCTTTAATATACACAGTACTTTTACTTTTACTTTCAGTACTTGAGTAGCAATTTTTTAAATACTTTTACTTGCAATACTTAAGTACAAAACGTTTTGAATATTTTAGTACTTCCACTTAAGTATGGTGTTTAAAGAACACTTTTACTTCCACTCAAGTCATTTTTTTGATATGGTACTTTTACTTCCACTCCACTCCTCTTCTCCAGTACTTTATACAACTCTGCCAATGACAGATATCACTCAGGCTTACTTGGAAATGAGGTTTAACATCGAAAATTCTGAACCACCCCTTTTGACAAAGCTTTTTGACCTTAACCTGGCATTGCTCTGGAGATCGATCGTAACCCTTCTCCCTCAACTGTTTGCTAAATATAGCAATTAGTGCTTGAATTACTTCAATTTGCTGTCTTTGATCGCAGTTTGTGATTCGACACATGTTCTTCATGAAACGGGAGATGAAATAATGGGTATGATGCATTTCGGACAATTAGTTTGGACCCGAGTTTGTCCAGGTTTGCGTTCTCACTAGTGGGACTACACCAGAGACCAACTTTTGGTGTGCAGTCAAACGAACCGAGACCACCTCTTTTTGGAGGTCTCAGTCCTGTTGTTTTAGTGCGCACCTGAGTGCAATTGGTGCTTTCATACCAACGAACCAGACTAAGAGGTTTTGGTACGAATGGACCGCAAGCAATATATTGCCAAGGGTTGCAGAAGACTCCCAAGAAAAATCGCTTGAGCAAAACAACCAAAACTGCAAAATTGCCCATGACTTTAGCATTCAAATGTTTCATCCTGCTTCTCTACAGGCATCTCACTAGTAAATCGACATTCTGATTGGTAATCGCCCAACCGCATCATAGCTCATAACAAAGTTAACCGAAGTTTAACTTGATTTTATCGCCCAAGTCACTTGCCACCTTTGTCGCCCAAATCCCCCGTCTCCATACAAAGTCAATTACTTTCGCCGCCTGAATTGGTCTCGGTATGAATGCACAGTTGGAAAGCAGACCTGTGGACCAAAAACTGTTGATAAATGTTGATAGGCAAATACATAGTAAAATTGAGGGTAGGGGGATACTGCAGGGAGGCTCACTGTACTGCAGGAGGGGTCAGATCACACATGGACAGGACAGAAAACCACCACAACCCACACAGGTGCATAATAGACTGAAAGAACACACACACACAGTGGGAGACACAAAATGAAATGCTGAGCAACTGGGTCATCTTATGGTACTTCTATGTTCAGCAATTTTTTGTTTCAGTTCACGTGAGGTTTTGCCAATGTAAGCTTTGCCTCAAGGACAGGTAACCATGTAAATAGTTTCTATTGTAGTGCTAGAAATTATACCTTTGTATTTTTTTAACCTGTTTGTAGCTGGGGTCATCACTTATCCCGTAGCTGATTAGAGTGAGTGAAGGCTTTAAGCGTCTACGAGCTGGAGTTTTCGAAACGTCAATGGCGAAAATGAACGGGCAGCGTGCTTCCGGACACGGGCGATTTTCGAGAAGCGTAAAGGGGGGCTTAACCGGGGCATAACAGGGGGTACATATCAATATGCTTCCTCGGGCTCGGTCCTCTGTCCTCCGTACTTGTGCCCCGGAAATTGTTCGAGGCTCGACGTCATCGAGGATGTCTCAATTCTCTAATTGCTGCGAGGAACGAGGACGGAGGAGAGAGGAGAAAGGTCCGATCAAGGAGATTATATATAAACTGGAGACAACGACTAAGTCCCGCCCTCCATAGAACTGAATGGCCGAATCTAGGCTAGTAAATGCAGTAAATTGACAGTCAACGCCATTGTGAACACTGGAAGTAACAGACCAGGCCATGCCCATGCTGCCCATGCGCAAAGTTCCAAAGTTGGAAATGACGCATGGACTCACGTTGAATCTCTTTACAAAAACAGTAGTCCTTCAGTCCAGACGGTGGTGATAATGCACCTAGTTTGTTTGAAATACAACACGAGGAAGAAAGTTCTGTCGAGAATGTGCCTGAAGTTTTATAGCATTCATGACAGTACACTTTTTTTAACAAGCTCCTCAAGAAATAAGCAAAGAGTAACCAGAGATCATGAAATATTGCTTTTACTCTCCCCGGAGAAATAACATTTCGCATGTAACCGCCCACCAACTTGTAAGTGCATGAGTGCTCGTGCCCAGCATGACTCTCGTGCATGCGCTGGCATGGTTCGGATTGTGACTCCATACGTAAATATGGCGATGCTAAAGTGCTGCCGCTAATCTGCGCGTTCTTGACCCCCTGGGTCCGATAAGCGAGGAAGCACAGGTGTACCCTTTGCGGAGAAAACACGGACGCGTGAACAGCGGGAATGTGCGTTCATTGGCTTGATTCGAGAGTCTAAAAAGTTTAAATGCCCTCCCATTCTGTCACCTCAACATCCAATTAAAAAACGAGTTTGCTATTTGCGAAAAGGGAGTTCATATGACTGTTTGGAGCAAGGGAAAAGCATATTAGAAATAATAAAAAAACATCTTCAACTTCAGCAAGAAAGTTGATTGTTTAGTGGAGTTTATTATTATGTGAATTGTCCGTGGTTATAAGACAAAAGTGAACTGATGCAAAACAGATCGTGGTTTAATTGTCTTGGTTTGATTACATTGCATTATGATGAATAAAAATGTTTGGTGGTTGTTTTAGCCTATATTTGATGAAGATAGCATTTATTTTGGTCAGTTGTTTCAGAGATGTCATCTGTAATGGACGCCTCATACTAGTGATGCATGAATCAGGAGGACATCTCATTTCTTATATCTGTCTGCCCTCGATTCCTCCATCCTCCAATCGTTGCTTCCTTGCTTCCTTCACGGGAGGAGGGGCTAGGTCGGAGGAAAGGTTGGAAGTGAGGAAAGGAGGTCGGAGGAATTATGTATTGAGATGTACCCAGGGCGTGACTGTCCCACTCTATTATTTGTGGGCAAGGGTTAGGGGTTCCATAGTAACCCACGTGGATATGGCAGGTGATTAGCGAACATGGAGATCAGATATTGGCAGGTTAACAAGCAATGTGAACACGGTCGATGGAGAGATAAAAAGATATGCTAAAAATCTAGCCTGGGATACTCCATGCTCCTTTGCGAGCTTATTTCATTTCACTCTGCAAAGCAGCATGGTGACCATGGGCAAATTTCTTGCCTGCTTTCGGTATCCAATCACAGAACAAAAAGGGATTTGTACGGCCCTCGATTGCATTTTACGTCACGTGGTAGCTCTGGTATAGAGTGTGAAAGTCAATTTGAGCCGTCTGCGGAGGTCTGGTTCCCGGAAGTGACTCCCCCTTTAATTTTGCCATAGGCGTTTCGAAAGGCCCGGTTCAAATAGGGTTCTAATTGTCCACTGTGTCTAACCAGCTACGGGGTACATGATAAGCAACTGATCTTTCGTGTCGAGTGAAAAAACAAACGAAAATACCAAAAAAACCCTATGGTACAAACGTGTGTCCTTTTCATTTCCCCTCAGTGCAAAAATACACTACCCATAAGCCACTGCTTACTACATATTCAGCCGACGATTTCCTTTAACGGTCATTGGTATCTGCTCAGGTGAACGATAACCACGCGGTCGTGCTCTGTCATCGAATACTAGTATTTTTGTCAATATCTGTTCTTTGTAAATAATTTTTGCATCAGAAGCCAAATAACCATACACAACTCTTTATGCAACGTTATTTAAGTGTACCATTCGCTTGACGTTACCGTTAGCCTTGCTGGTAAGGTGTAGTCGTTAGCAATTTAACGTTACGTTAGCAAGGTACGTTAGCCAGTTAGCGATAGCCTGTTAGCTAGGGACCAGGAAAACTAGCCTTTCTAAGGTGCTGTGTTGCATGTGAGCAAAGATATATCTCCCTGTCTGCTCACTCCTCTTTATGGTCAGAGCATTTGGTTTTGTTAAACCAAGCACGTTAATCTCTGAATGTGATGTCAGAAATAAAATTTCAAGATCTTTGGGCACCTTCCTCTTAGCCATGAGCTAAATGTTTTGTTAGCACAACTCACCACAACTTTCTTGTCCTTCATGCTAGCCTTGACAGAAGCCACAAGCTACCCCTGTACCACAGAACAATGCCCCGATTTAAAATATTGGCTTTACTTTAGCAGCAGCCCGCCATGAACCTTTGTATGTTTCACAAGTGAAGAGACCGATGGTTCAGAAATATAATTTATTTTGAAATATGCGACATTACAAGGCAAACAAGTCATAGGCTACATTTTCGGCACCTTGGGCTAAGCGATGTTTAGGCTTGTCCGACCTGCAGCTTGCATCAGCGTCAGCATCAGTGATATTAAAGCCTACATTGAACACCATACCTAAACAAAACAAATAAAGCAAAAGGGCAAAGACACAAATAATGTAACCACAACAGACGTCAAGGGTTGTCATATAATCATTTCTACTATGAGAAAACAAACATGAATCGTAGCTGCTCATAAAAGCTACCATGCTGTATATCTATGTCTATGAGCTATGCTAACCACATCGTAAACTTACTTTTCATAACGTAGTCATCCGAGTCGTGGGAATGTCTGAATTTCTTAACACAGCGCCTAAACAAAATAAATAAAGCAGCAAGAGGAAATAAGACACAAATAAGCTAAACGAACCACAACAGGCTATCATAATTATATTTTACTATTGAGTGATGCATACTTAGCAAGTTAGCAGCTAACACATCGTTTGAAACTTTGATGCGGTTTACCAAAACTTAACTTACACAGTCTTAATTTATTATATGCATTATATCGATACAAAAACAAATTGTATCATATAATATCACATCATATCATGATTTTACACAAACCAAACTTACCTGGGGTCGTGATTATACACAGCCGGTTTGATGGAAGCACTATCGGGAAGATGGTGCGTGCTGTCTGGGAAGCCTACCGCTGACGTCCGTTGCTGTCAATGTCAAGCGGTCCCCCAGAGCTCTGGAATAGCAACATTAGCACTAGCATAGCAAGGGCTGATCATCTGCACCGACGTCCTAACGTTGATTTTCGTGGGCTTCAAAAAGGTCCACCAATCAGATACGTTGCAGTGGGATTGTGGGATTGCTCGGGAACATGGGTAATGAAGTACTTCATTGGGACATCGCAGAAAAAGGACCTTTGTTCAGAAACTAAATTGAGATTTCATGAACTTTTGGTGTCTAGGTAAGCACAGGCACTCATTATGTCTTGCCGTAGCTAGTTAGACGTGTAGAATGTGTGGTTAAGACAGCGTGGGTTATAATCAAATTCTCACTCGCCCCGACGAACGCTAAAGACACTTCCGGAACCTCACTTCCACACTCTATTGGCTCCGAGGTAGATGGTCTGATAGACATTCGTAACGCCCAATATATGGCTCTGGACAATCGTAAACGATGCTTCCACTATGAGAAATGCAATAGGTAGGTCTCCAGACTAAATATCACTTGGACTGCAGTCTGTACATAGCTATAGGCTACGTGCATCCCGCTCGGCATGTGGGATTTGATGCCTTGAAACCCATTGTGCCTAGTTTAAAACGTTTGCAACAAACGGGTAAGCAGATCTAGGTACGTGACGTCACAAACGGGACACATGAAGCAGAGTTGCCTGTCTAGAGAGTAGAATTAAAGCAAATATGGTTGGAAATTACCGTGTTTGTGCGGGCTGTAGCAATTCGATGAAAACTGCACACAGAGTCCACATGTATGCACATATTTTTCATTTTACCAGGTTATGCAGCAGGGCTCTTACGGTCTCTGCAAGACGGCTACACCAGATTGCCCAGGGCCCTCCGTAAGTCTAATGCTTCCTTAAAATAGGAATGCACCTGTGCCCATTTCTAAATCGTTCTACCAAGCTCCTAAGCAGGAAGCAGTCAATTTGCACCGGACTCGAAAGTCACGCTTTAGCAAAGGCTATTAGCCTCCTGTGAGAGCAGCTCACTAGCCTCAGCCTAGAAATTCTTTCTGGATGCGACATGTAACAGAAAATCGAAAGGTCTTAAATGCAAGCTTTTGAGTTAGTATCTTTACTGTAAATTTAAAATCAAAACACAAAACTGAGCTTAGTTAATATTTGTTTTATAATTATAATGTTTGTTTTTCACAGTGAATTCAGAATGGGAAGGTATCGTTCTGTGTGCTGATAGTTTGTCTAAAGTTTTTTTTTTGCATGCTGCTTGTTTGTCTCTGGTTCTACTTGTAGTGGCTGATTGTTGTTCTGTTATTTTACTTGGTGGTGGGATCCTGTCACTGCAATTCTGCATGCCATTCGCCATAGTTTATCATTGTGTGTTGCATGGGAGTGTTGCTTTGTTTTTGTTTGCTTGTAATCATACCTGATGGTGGGAGCTTTTAGTTGCGATTTGTCATGGGTAGTTTTGCATGTATTGTGCATATGCGAGTCCCAGATCGCAACTTTAGCAAGACTCAAAGGTAAGCCCCTGCGATGATATAATACATCAAATAAATGTTTCCAATTTTGCCTAACCTTGTGAGTTTTAAATTTTATTCTGATGGGACCTCCATAATTTTTTCTCTACAAATAAACGCCTTTGATTGATTGATTTTAGTTTCTTTCTTTATTTATTTTAATCCAAATCTACATCCAGTTGAGACCACTGAAAACCTTTGTAGGTGCCACCTTCGGGGAAATTTTGCCCGATGGATGAAACCAGGCAAGGCGGGATGGGCTTTCTTATTTGCCTCCCCAGAATGCCATATGCCCAGCATATGGCTTGTCTGTATGCGGTGTATCTGTATCGCCTAGGGATAGAAATGTAGCAAATTTGATGCTGGTTTATATCTTCTTATACTATACTGCACACAATGGTTATTTATTGGAAGCCATAGCACCTATGACTTTTATACTCATGTGTGCTGGCATGGAGTGGACCATGCTTCTGCCTGAAGTGGGAGTACGCAATTTGTAGGACAAAAGGGGTTCAGGCAGCCTGACTCGAACCCCAGGTGTTGAATCAGGCAGTTCACCCCAGTCGGTCGCGGTTGCAGCTGCTCCACCAAGCCCCAAAATGCAGTCACCTCACGGCAGCACAGGCTCTCCACCACCAATGCCATAGGCTGGCACAGCCCACACAAACACCTGTCAAGCGAAGTTATAAGGGCATCTTTCTTTTAATTCGGACTATGTTCGTGCTAATTACATAGTGAGTACAGCATGGATGGAAGAAGGTCATAGTTGACATTTGATGCGTCTTTGAGGCTAGCGATTGTTGCCTGTTCTGGTTCTGATTAGGACAACTCATGTAAGTATGACAATGTATGTGACAAAAGAATTCATTGATCTTCGTAGTAATGTGCGCTTGTATTTGGCAAGATTTTGAAAAGAAATGGACTTTTCTATTTTCTATTTAATATTTCCAAGGTTAAAGGAAAAATCTGGCGTGAACCAACACGTAGTCCTACCTAGTGCTATTGATAGCCACCTTAATTACTGGATTTCATGTATGGCAGACTGAGATAGTGAAACTGCAATTAACGGTAACAGCATGGGGCATTTCAAAACGAAAGCGAATCGATTAGGTTTAATTTTTCACATGCCTCATTCAGTTAGTGTTAGCTGCCGTTTTGCAAACTCAATTCACATATTCGCACAAAATTCGATCATTGAAGTGGCTTTCAGTAGCGCTTAGCAGTGTAAAACAGCAGGGCTACATGTTGATTCTCTCCGGTTTATACCTTTAATGTTCTCTAGGCTAGCTTAGACTAGACAGAGTTAGCACTCTTAGCTTAGCTACTCACAAGGACACCTGACCTACTCTCCATTGATTCTGTGCACACCAGGCGTCAATCGCTCTTTAAAGGGCATGGTTTCTTACCCTGCCTGCGGTCTGTATTGAAAATTGGGATCTTCGTAAGGAACCTCCTCAGCTACCCATTGATTCTCCATGTTTGAAATTTTCGGGCGAATTATAGCGGGAGTCTAGCCTAGAACTCTAGAAATAGAAAATCGTTGTATCCTGATTCTGGTGGCGGATAACCAATCACAGCGCGGTATGTGTACAGGAAATCGTAAGGTGGGCTTAGTGCGATGATGACAGTCCTGCTCAAACCATAGACAGCAGAGGCTCTACAGGAAGTATGGCTTCAGTGAAAGAACCGCAGTCATTTGAATCGTCTTTGGCTTTAGTTTTTGGGGGAATTGCACTCGCCATTTTCTTTGAAAGTGGAACAAGAAAGTGCACTGAAGTCTTTCGTTCTGAAAAAAGATGTCTTTGCCGTGTTACCGACTGGCTACACTGGGAATCAGTTCATTGACGTTAGATTCAGAGTGGGAAATATCTTCCCAGAATATTTCCAGGGAATTAACGTGGAAACGTTTTAAAAAAAAATTTGAGGGATTGCTGGAGGCTGGCGTTTATTTTCATCAGCCTCTTCCCTAGTGTGCAGCAGGTTGACAATGTATGCTTTCGCCTGCGGATTGAAGTCTGAGGAGTTCCAAATTTTCCCTTCTGGATCCAGAGCCTTTCTACTCTCAGAGTTTTTTATCATGACAGCCATCATCAAATTCCTGGCACCTATTTGGCTCTGCCATTGCCCCAACCTCTTGAATCCCTTCATGGGAGTTTGTTTTGTGGTCGATGCCGACCAGCTTTTTTTTTATTAATCCCATTCATGTTTGATTGTTCCATCCTTCCATTAGCTTTATCTTAGCCCATATTTCTACATAAGGCCTTTTCCCATAATCACACCACAGTCGAGTTTAGACTTTTTAGTTGCACATTCTTTTTGAACGATGGATGGCACATCACTAAAGCTTATTTGAGGTACGTTTAATAGGCTCCTTGTAAAAAAAAAAACAAATTCTCCGCCATAGCCATAGGGTATCAGGTTACCGGAAGTACGTTCGCACCAACTTGAAAACAAAGATGGCGGCGTGAAAAAGGCCTATTCACTTCTTTGATGAGGGTTAAGACCAAAGAGGTCTGGAGGGAAAGGATCACAACTCTAAACCCTTGGGAATGACCAGAGAAGAGATAGTCAACATTAACAGGATCAGGGTGGGAGGCTAGAAAATTAGAGAGAATGAGCACGTTAATAGAAGCCACTGAGGTTGGGTACGAAGTTGGCGCAAAATTTGATGATCGGGGTAGACATTAAATAGAACATTGTGTTAAGTCTGTCATCTCGTCCATTTGGATAAAAAATTCTTGTGCTGATCTAAGTTTTTCAGTGAGCTGCCCTTTCACGTCAGTAGCCATGTCATCAATTCTTTGACCAATTGTGGTATCAGACAACTGAATGGTCTTAAATTTGAATGAATGATGAAGGGACAGTGGTCTAGTTCTGAATAACGTTATTGTAGAGTGGTGGTAGAACCGAGGAACAAAGCCTGTAATTAAAAAAGATTAAAACATCTCTGCAATTAACTAACGTAAATGCTTGAAGACTGAAGACAAACTTTTAAAGTTAAACTAATCTGAACACCAGACGTAGGTAGCTCTTTGTGCTATAGTGCTAGCAGAAGACTGGAAAAAAAACACTGATTGGAAACTAGGGAAGGGCATGCAGTACAGTCACATAACACAGTAACACATAGGATAAGAAAGGAAAATAATACCTTTTCTTCTTACACGTGGCCCAGTTACGAAATTTGCGCCTGGTCTCGAAGCACATGGAACGTGTAAGTGCAGCTGCTTGTCCAACACCGCTGGGTTGGGGTTGTGTCAAACAGAGGCGGCTATCATAAGACAAGCGGGGTGAACCTCAGCTTCCCCTACAATTTCTCCAAAAAAAACGTACATACTATTAATAAAACATGCTAAACGCTGGCTGTCAGTCACTTCTATTGTCTATTAATATCAACACCGTTTCTCAAACTGTTTCGATTTCGTTGTTCAGAAATGCAATTTCGGTCTCTAACCTCACGAAAGTTTTGCCATTAGAATCCCATTGACAACCTGCTGTCCAGCTCCATAGAGGGCCATTGACAACGTTACCCCGGCCATGGACAACGCTACCCGGCGTTTATTGGCTAATTCGGCAAAAAATACGCAAAATACGTCATTTCCAGGGAAGCTCTGTTTCACTGGGGGTCAATGGGAGAGGGCGGGCTCGGACAACTCGCTTCCGTTTCATGATTTGACAAGATACTTGGACCTCTTTGATTGGCATTCTGTCTCTCTCACACTGTTCCTGTTTGGAAGGCTACCGGCTAATAGACAAGCTAAGCAATGTTGAGCCTGTACCAACAACAAATTTACTCTCTTTGTCTGTGTTATCGTTATTAATAATACTTTGCCCATGTCCATGATTTTATTCTCTATTATTTAGTTCATTGATTGATGTACACACGAACTCACAAGTGACTTTTGATTTTCATCAGTGATTCTTGCCTCTGTCACTACTTAATAGAGCTAGCAAAGATAGCTAATCTTCGTCTGATAGTGATTAGCCAAATTTTCAGGCAAGAGATCTGTAAACAAA